>JAJJWW010010645.1:0-65715 GCA_023531295.1 Papaver armeniacum | reverse complement strand
GGACCAACTGACCAAACTCATCCTAATATATTATTTTTAGGACCTTATTGGTATTTCTACTTTTCGCTTTCCTACAAGAAAAACACGTTTTTCGAAGTTTTCCCGCCATGAGCCGCTAATCGCCGTTCATCAGGCATAAATGGGTGAGAAACACAGAAAGCTTAGTTTTTCTCGCAATTCAAGGTTTAGGCAACGTTAGGGTCGAGGTTAATTTCCAATTTAATAAAAAAATTTGAGGTAGTGGAGGTCAAAGAAGAAAAGTTCTGCAACTTTGGTGGCTGTCCGCAAAACAGCCTCCCACGCTTGAGTATATTTTTCCTATATTCTCACAGTAATCATTTGAATTTCTTTTCTCGTTTTCTCCAATCAATCTTTGTCATAAAATCAAACTCTCATAATTTTAATCCTACTTAACTATCCTATTTAGCCATTTGTAAGATTTGCATGCCATTTTCTACACATGTTAGCTTTTATATTGATACTACATCCTAGCTAAGAACCATAGTTATTGTTTAGTGATGAAAACTCAATCTTCTGCTCAATTTTTAATTCACCGTCTCTCTTCTCTCCAAACCCTAATTCTAGCCCCTTAAAGAATCAGAAACTCGATGGAAAAAATTACCATGTTATGCTTTCTCCTATCTTACTCCCAATATGTCTCAAAACCCTTCTAATCATATCCTTTTCATATCCTCAAAGTTGTAGTAGCCTTAGGATGAGTCTCGTATCACCATGTATGCGCCTCTCCCGTATGGTGATGTCTCTCACTAACCAACCAAACTTTCAACTCTCTCGAACTTGAGTAGTGGAAGACAGCTTTAACTTAGATGAGTTATCCCACCAAGATTTCAACACAATGAAGAATTATGGACAAGTCAGTTTACTAGGTAGATTTGTTGAACTGCTAAGCGTAAATAATCGGCATGTGAGAAATGCTTGTTATTTCAAAGGAAGATTCAAGGAGGCCTTTTCCGCTGTACAAAATATTGAGTGAGTGGGGTATACTTAGTCGTATTTGAAAGAGATGAAAGTAATGCATGAGTTCTAAATGTAGCAACAAGAGTAGTTTATAGTGATCTTTTCCGCATTAGAAAATGGGAGAGAACTGAAGACTTAGCTACTTGGGATCCTTCTGAAGAAATGTTCTTCATCACTATCCATAACCTTACTCTAGCCTGCTAATAGTGAAAAATCTCAGAGATACTCTGCCACATGGGAGATATCACATCTTTCTCCTATCCAGTAAGAAGAGCTAATGGGAGATTCTCCATCAGCGCTAGAGCTAGCATCAGAATTAGACGCAGTCCGACATTTACCGAAGAGCTTAAATGAAATGGGAAATACCAATAATCTCACTTTCCAATCCCACCATCCGCCTAACAACTTCGGTGGGTATTGTAACTCTATTGGGCATAAGGTGGAGAAAATGCGAGCAGCTTGCATTGATCAACATCAAGCTAAGGGAGCAACAATGCTACCGCGATGTAATTTGGAAGCTATGCAGCAAATTGATGTACAACACGGGCGAGAGCTGAAATGATATAGCAGGAACATCAGGAGGACATCCAACAAGATATGCAGTTGGAAGAGGATAGTCTTGCAAGTTCTGACTGGGTGGTAAGCCGCTATGAAGTGACATGCACCGATTATCTCAAGCACTTAGAGGAGGAAATGCTAGCCATGATGGGTCAGAGGTACTTGGTCAATGTTCTCAACATTCTACTCGTGAGAAATGAACTCAAAACCGCACTCCGCACCTTACTTTCCTATTAGAAACATGCACCCCGACACTTATATGTGGAGAGGATGCATAAGAGGGATAGAGTCAGCAGACCATCACATTTGGGAATCGAGCACTCGCCGCCGCAAATGCTACCGCTATTTCGTAAATTGAGTCTTATGCGCCCTATTTTCACTAGGGACATTACTTCTACTACCGCAAAGAAGGCAAGGATTATCGAAATTTTTAAAATTGACCTCAACCGCAATCCGTAACTGAGGTCAAGCCGAGAAAGAAATACTGACCGGTTGTCACCACAAAATATAATTACACTTTCTTACTACTCAAAAATATAAATATAGCAAGGGCAAGAAAGGATCGATCCTGGCAGAGAGGTCTAGGTTGTCAAATTGTTTCTGCCTCCCTATAAATAATACCTGGGTTTTGTGATTATAATAAACTAAATAAAAGCAAATAAAGAAATAAGCAAACAAATCGAATCAAGGATAAGAAAGTATTGCTTACGATTTCGTTTTCATTCACAAACATGGTTTCACCACAATAACTAGAATTGATATTTTAATCTCAACTTTTATCAAAGACCCTAGAATACCTTGATCGCAAGAATATCCCGCAAATCTCCTTATGTCATCAATGCAAACACATTAAAAGATGTGAATATGAATTCTACCTAAAGGAACAACCTAACGTGTAAAAGCACTAATCAAGTTTAATTCCCTAGATGCGTTAAGTTCTATGAAATCAGGCCAATCAAAGCAATTGAACGTGGAAAGCGCACTAATTCAATTTAACAAAGGTTACGATTCACATATGATCATAAGAATATATCACTACAAACTATAATCATATTATGCTACTTGTATTCAAGGATTATCACTTTTACGTATAATAAACCCTAAACTAGCAATATATGTGATTAGAAGTTCTACCAATTTGCAACTTGACAAAACAATCAATCAATCATAAAACAATATTTTCAGAGAATTGCAAACGATAAATATGAGACAAAACTAATATATTGAACAAAGAAACATGCTTTGTGAAATCCAAATATTCCATAACCAATAATAAACTTAGGTACTCATAGTCAAGGAGTTCATCACAAGAAGAAAAAGAAAAGACTTCATGGTTCTAAAACCCTAGAACAAGAGTAGAGGAAAAAGAATAATAGAAAAGATAAAAGATTAGATGAAAAAGATATCTCCAAAATGTGCCTAGGCTTCTCTATATATAGAGTTTTATAACCTCCTCTTGAAGAAACTAGGAAACCTAGAAAAAATAGGAAAGAGCATCTCCTTAGGAATTGTGTCCTGCATCACCCTGCCGAAATCCCCGCCGAAACTTCTAAATATCGCTCACGCCCAAGTCTTGGCCATGCAAATTAAGAAAACGCTATGTACGCTCTATTGAGCCGTGGCAGTGTGGGAAGCCCAGCCCATCTTCTCGTCCGGGTCTTTTATCTCTCCCGTAAAGCTCCGCATATGGTTTTCTCTCGATCTCAATCGACTTCTTCCTCGTAAACATCACCGCTCTTCATAATCGCATCGGCTATCTCTACTTACCCAATGGCAGTAGCTTAATATCTTCCATCGTAATCGAATCCTTCAATCACACTAGCCGTGGTGCAACCAATTGATATCGACTCACAATCGCCAAGCTCACGAATACGCACTTTCAAGCTCCCCGATTGTTCTCAACAAAGATCACCTGCTCAAAGACGCTCCAACAATCACCTTCATTAGCTGCAAAACCAATAACAAGAGCTTCATCTCATCGCCATCAATCGGCATCTCTAACATCACCATTACTGCCATCATCATGACACCACCATATCGGGCAACCCAATGTCAATGTACTTTATACGCTCCATTAACAATCATTCACAACACCATCAAGATCGATTACATGTATCTTCTATACGTACCCAACAGATCCAACTAGTCTCATGGCAGGTGCACTTGGTTCGACAATGTAATACCTCGTATTTTTATTTACTGCCGCCTAGTTTACCCGCCTTAGTTTGTTATTTGGGTGGTTCCTTTGCCTTAGTCTAGATGGGTTGTTTGGACTAGAAAAGCTACAAACTAGGGTGGAAATAGAGTCACCAAATTTATTTTAATAAGTAAATAAAATGAATAGGAAATGAAAAGACAATTAAAAGAAATATAAATATTAGTATTATTAAGGTTTTATAACAAAATGTTTAGAAAATGAATTATACAAGTTAGAGAACAAAAGGCTAAGGAGGAGAAGAAGATGAGATGGAGCTAGAGATTTTTAGAGAAGAAGGATAAATAAAATCATAGAGGACCAATGGAATTGAGGTAGAATGTTTAACCCTTTTCTCTTGTGTTTTTCTTTGATATACTTTGATTTCAATTTTTGTTTATTTTTATATCATTAGGGTTCTAAAATTTGTCTATTTAATTTGATGCACATTATTGATGATCAGACTTCTATTATTGGTTTATAACATGATTGGGTATCTATGGTTAAAGTTTGAGAAACACTATGCCAAAAATTCACCGTTGAATGTGTGTTTGAAATTGGATGACAGTTTTCTGAAATTTCTGGACAGTTACGAGTTTATGTGGTTTTGATGTTCTTAGGAAATTTTAGTGATGTTGAAACGATTTGAAGTCTTAACAAAAGTTGTAGATAAATGTATTATCTTTCAATATGCTTTGGATTTGCTCAATTTTAGACTAATATGAATTTATAGTGAATTCTTTGGTGATAACATGTAATCTGCCCAGTTTTTGGGATTCCATTGTAAATTCAATATATCTTGTTTGAACCGCTGGTTTAGTGTGAATTTTAGATATGTTATGTATGAATGTACAAGAATGTTCCTGTAAAATTTGAGGATGATCTGATAAAGGTAGCAGATGAAACATATAATGTAATGTGGTTGCAGCTAGTGTGTTTGATTAAATGCTTGAATGAAATTCATGTTGTTAAGCCATGGTTGCTTGTGTTGTGTGTAAAAACGATTTATAAAAAGGAAATGAGTTCATGTTTTTCCGTTAGATGAAATATGATTTCATGCTAACGGCGGGTAATGATCCCCGAGAATTAAATGGGTAATGATCCCCATGGGAACTTGTGTTTCCCGATCATCGATGGCGGCTGTCCGTGCCGGTAAACGATAGGTGGTGTACGAACCAAGGTTTTCATCTCGGCAATGAAACGGGTAATGATCCCCAAGAGCAAATGGGTATGATCCCCATAGGAACTTTTGTTCCCACCATCGACGGAGGCCGCCCGTGCCGATAAACGATAGGTGGGTGTGTACGAACAAGGTTTTCGTGATCGGAACTCAAGATTTGTTGGTGAGATGTGTTGAAATATAGATTAAATGATTTATTGAAATATAATTGATTTTATAAACTCATGAGTTGAAACTTAAATGGATGAATTGTGAATTGATGTGTTAAATCCCAATTGGATGATTAGTGAACTCATGGTTTCGATGACGATCTATATTATTACGTGAACAAGATGTGTTTGATCATTGATGAATGACTTCTTGACAATTATTTTGGTGTTGTAAACTTATGGTTTGTTGTGACAATATAAATATTATTAGTGTTATGAACTCATGTCTTGAATCAATTTAGATGATTTGTTGGAAATATTATTGGCGCCGTGAATTCTAATTGGAATCTAAATAAGATAATTTATTAGAAACATTATTGGTAACGTGATTGGCGAATATAACAATGATTCGCCAAGTCGTGATGTGATTCTTGGTATATGTTTTTGCTTGATAAAATGATTATGTTTGCGCCTCTTTGGAGAATTGGGAATGCATTCTATTGAGTCATCATCTCACCCCAATTGACATCCTCTCGCAGTTGACATCAGAGCGCAATGTAAAGCTAGAAATGAGTAGCTTAGTGATTGAATTGTTTTATTGTATTGCTTGAAATGTAAATCTTAACAGAAATGTTGTTAAAGATGTTTGGTTAATCCATATGAATCCACTCATGTATATAAAGATTTAATTATGTTTAGTATAAAATAAATTTTTAAGTCTCTTTTCCGACACCTGCACGCTTCGAGTTCGGATCTCCATATGGGTTTGGCCCTGGTCCGGAACTCGGGGTGTTACAAGTTGGTATCACAGCTCTAGGCTTTAGATCTTGAATGGGACCGTAAATAAATCACTTTTTGTTTGTTGCGATGCATGCTTGTTTGATTCGATTGTTTTATCGCTTGTTCCATGTTTTAAGTTGTATTTTTGACTTTTGTGGAGTTCACGTGAATTGTCAGTTGTGTACTGGATTGAATTGTTGTGATGTTTATTATGCTACTTATATTAAGTGATTTTAGGTTATACATGTTTTTCAAATTTCGGGACGAAATTTCTTTTAAGGGTGATAGAATGTAATACCCTGTATTTTTATTTACCGTTTCGGGTCGGGTTTTACCCGCCTTAGTTTGTTATTTGGGTTGGTTCCTTTGCCTTAGTCTAGATGGGTTGTTTGGACTAGAAAAGCTACAAACTAGGTGGAAATAGAGCACCAAATTTATTTTAATAAGTAAATAAAATGAATAGGAAATGAAAAAGACAATTAAAAGAAATATAAATATTAGTATTATTAAGGTTTTATAACAAAAATGTTTAGAAAATGAATTATACAAGTTAGAGAACAAAAGGCTAAGGAGGAGAAGAAGATGAGATGGAGCTAGAGATTTTAGAGAAGAAGGATAAATAAAATCATAGGAGGACCAATGGAATTGAGGCAGAATGTTTAACCCTTTTCTTTTTTTGTGTTTTTCTTTGATATACTTTGATTTCAATTTTGTTTATTTTTATATCATTAGGGTTCTAAAATTTGTCTATTTAATTTGATGCACATTATTGATGATCAGACTTCTATTATTGGTTTATAACATGATTGGGTATCTATGGTTAAAGTTTGAGAACACTATGCCAAAATTCACCGTTGAATGTGTGTTTGAAATTGATGACAGTTTCTGAAATTTCTGGACAGTTACGAGTTTATGGTTTTGATGTTCTTAGGAAATTTTAGTGATGTTGAAACGATTTGAAGTCTTAACAAAAGTTGTAGATAAATGTATTATCTTTCAATATGCTTTGGATTTGCTCAATTTTAGACTAATATGAATTTATAGTGAATTCTTTGGTGATAAATATGTAATCTGCCCAGTTTTTGGGATTCCATTGTAAATTCAATATATCTTGTTTGAAACCGCTGGTTTAGTGTGAATTTTAGATATGTTATGTATGAATGTGTCAAGAATGTTCCTGTAAAATTTGAGGATGATCTGATAAAGGTAGCAGCATGAAACATATAATGTAATGTGGTTGCAGCTAGTGTGTTTGATTAAATGCTTGAATGAAATTCATGTTGTTAAGCCATGGTTGCTTGTGTTGTGTGTAAAAACGATTTATAAAAAGGAAATGAGTTCATGTTTTTCCTGCTAGATGAAATATGCTTTCATGCTAACGGCGGGTAATGATCCCCGAGAGTTAAATGGGTAATGATCCCTACGGGAACTTGTGTTTCCCGATCATCGATGGCGGCTGTCCGTCTTGAGAACGATAGGTGGTAATGAACCAAGGTTTTTCGTCTTATTAATGAAACGGTAATGATCCCCAAGAGCAAATGGGTATGATCCCCATAGGAACTTTTGTTCCTGACCATCGATGGAGGTCTGTCCGTCCGAGCAACGAGATAGGTGGGTGTAATAACCAAGGTTTTCGCATCAGTGAACTCAAGATTTGTTGGTGAGATGTGTTGAAATATAGATTAAATGATTTATTGAAATATAATTGATTTTATAAACTCATGAGTTGAAACTTAAATGGATGAATTGTGAATTGATGTGTTAAATCCCAATTGATGATTAGTGAACTCATGGTTTCGATGTGACGATATTATTACGTGAACAGCATGTGTTGAATCATCAATGAATGACTTCTTGACAATTATTTTGGTGTTGTAAACTTATGGTTTGTTGTGACAATATAAATATTATTAGTGTTATGAACTCATGTCTTGAATCTGAATTTAGATGATTTGTTGGAAATATTATTGGCGCCGTGAATTCTAATTGGAATCTAAATAAGATAATTTATTAGAAACATTATTGGTAACGTGATTGTCGAATATAACAATGATTCCGCCGAAGTCGTGATGTGATTCTTGGTATATGTTTTTGCTTGATAAAATGATTATGTTTGCGTATCTTTGGAGAATTGGGAATGCATTCTATTGAGTCACATCTCACCCCAATTGACATCCTTGGCAGCATTTATCAGAGCGGCGCAAAATAAAGCTAGAAATGAGTAGCTTAGTGATTGAATTGTTTTATTGTATTGCTTGAAATGTAAATCTTAACAAAATGTTGTTAAAGATGTTTGGTTAATCCATATGAATCACTCATGTATATAAAAGATTTAATTATGTTTAGTATAAAAATAAATTTTTAAGTCTCTTTCCGACCCGTAACGCTTCGAGTTCGGATCTCCATATGGGTTTGACCCTGGTCTGGAACTCGGGGTGTTACAGACAACATCGAGCATTGGTTCGTATTCGAATATCCAACCACAAGTTACAAAACCTGCACCTTCTATATCTCTCAGTCACCAGCCTTTTATAACTGCCGGTGCCATCAATCTAAGCCCGAGCCCTCAACTCCATCAACACGAGCACACTCATGCATAGTTTTCGATGCATCCTTCGCTTTGTTCTTAAAGTTTTCTTCTCGCAGATCTCGCCGAGTCCTTTCCTCTCGCAAATATTTCGATAAATGCGTCTTGCTCTTTGTTCGCCTTCCTCATACTTCTCCTTTGATTCTCGGTTGAGCTTCTAAGAATCGGTGCTTTTCCTCGAGTTCTTTTAAGACACCGCTGAAAGCTCTTTCTCTTCTCGTTCTTCCTTTTGTTACTGAATCACCGCTTCTTCATTTCTTTTTGAAGCTAAGTTTTGCTCAACCGGCTTCTCCTCCGATGCAGACACCCGATTCTCTTCCATTCTCGACACTAGTTCTTGTACCCTTGTTATTCGCACACATTCCCAAGCTCGCTTTCCCGGTTGAGAAGATCTTTGTGTCTCTGTCTCTTTTTAGCCTCGGGAGTTACACTTTTCCATCGGGGTTGGAATCTCCTTAGCTGGAGAGAGTTCAAATTCGACAAGTCGGCCGAGTTGGTGATTTCCTTGCATGTGCCATCAATGGCGTAACCTGACTCAACTCGTTCATGCCTCTCGCCAAGCTCTATGGCGGCATCCAACATTACCTCCTAATAGCAAATAGGACCCTTTCTTCTCTATTCAACGCATGCTCGACTGCTTCTCCCCGTATATCTCCTTACACAACCACATCTCCCCGATAACCTTCCTAAACGAGATAGTCTCGTTTCTTCTCTCACTCGGACTCGAACTCAATCATTCTCGTCTCTCGCCGCATCGTTTTCCGCCAATCATCATCATTACAGCAGCAAAAGTCGATCAACTCCATTCCCTCGTTATTACTCGAGCTTGATAACACTCAACAGCTACCACCGAGTCATGATCATCGTGATCATCTTCACAAAGAATACCAACACCTTTCAAAGATCATTCTCAAGCTCCCCGAATCACCATGGCATCACCGATAGCGCAGCCCCGCTCCTGAGTCTCCCCTTCACCATTCCCCTCAACCGAAAAGCTTGATATTGAAGTGAATAAGAAGATGGCAGCCTTGAGTAATTAAGCGGTGCCCTTAACATATTTTTGAATTCTGATTTCCCCAAAGAAATGACGTGACTCCTTGAGCAATTCCTTTGAAGCTTGATTGCCCTTTAACAAAAGACTACCCCTTAACCTACACTTGGGGTGTCAATAACACTTGCCCTTTTATGCTTCAAGTTCTTGTTTTGCTTTCATAACTTCCTCTCATACGAACTCGGAATGACTCCATTCTTTCTACATTGTCTTCATCTTCTCGTCCTCTACACAATGAAAAGTAGAAATCTTGTATTTGAAAGAGTTCCAATTGGTCTTTTTGCTCCAAATGACTCCATTGCACCTAATAAACTCAAAAGCACACATAAGATACATAATTTACAAGAAAACTCGCAAAGAAAGCATAAATACTAGATATTAAATACTTGTATTCTACACCTATCAAATACATGTCATTGAGGAACAGTTAATGTCTTGGCTTATCCTCATCACTGGTACAAAGGAGAAGCTTCAAATGCCAACAATGATGCCACCGACCTAAAGCAAAGGGTAAAGGGATTGCAAATGACCCTAATGGCCCCGACTCATGACTTGCGAAACACCTAAGTGATCTATGTCTGGACTACCATCAGGGTCTATGACCCTCTTTCTTGTTTTTTTTTTTTTTTTTGCTTGTGTGGTCTGCTTTATTTCTTGTTTCTGCTAGCTTTAGTTGCCTTAATACTGTTTTAATTTCCTTCCTATATCTTGTAATTATCTTGTTTAGTATCTTGTATTTCCTATAATCTTGTATTCCCTATATTTCTGTAATTAGTACCTAGGCTATATTTCTTGCTCTGTCTATGTTATAATATATCGCCATCCCCCTTTGTATCTTTTTGTTTCATTCCTAATCCTTTGTTTTCTGGTTCTACATCTTTCTCCCATTTTAGTGTTCTGTGTCTGATTGAAGTTTACCTGTTTTTTCTTTTCATCTCTGCTCTAGGTTGATTCCTGCTCTCATTTGTTTCTCTGAGTTTTTTTCTACTATACTCATTGATCTTTCAAGTCCCTCTGTTTGCCTTCTTTCATGGCATGTGCTTCTCTTACTGTTATAGAATCCACTCTTTTTAGCTTCATTATGTAGTTTGTTTCACAGCTTTCTACCAATTTTCTGGGTTTTCTATCTTTGGGCCTATGCTCTTTAACTTGTCTTTTGAGCCTTACTCCTTTGCTTCTTTTAGACCTTTTTTTTCTCTCTCTTTCTGTGATCTTCTAAACATGAAATTGCTTTCATGGAATGTACAGGGTTTTGGAACCCCAATTACCAAAGACCATTTTAACTACATGTGCCAATACTACAACCCTGATATAGTTTTCTCACGAGATAAAAGCCCCGATGTCTCGGATGGACTATTTCTTTAAAAACTCAAATTTCCATGACTGGTTTGTAGTCCCTTCAGTGGGGATTTCCAAAGGACTAGTTATTGCCTGGCATAACAACATTCATATGAAGCTTCTATCTTCCAGATTTAATGTTTGCCATTTTGAATCAAAAATAAATGACATTGAAATTCTGATTACATGTGTCTATGGAGCCATTGAAGTCGACGACAAAATTGAACAATGGATCCACATTTCGGACATAGCTCAACAAGTCGACAAACCGTGGATTCTGATTAGAGACTTAAACGTCATCCTAGACCCAGATGAAAAGCAAGGGGGGAATAAAGCGAGCTCCAGCAGCAAATCATTCATTGTTCAGACAATCAACTCGTTAGGGTTATTAGATGCGGGTTACGATGGTGCTCCTTTCACTTGGTCCAACAACAGAAAAGGAGATTTGAACATATGCGAAAGAATTGATCGAGCGCTGATCTCTTATCTATGGTCCCAGTTTTTTCCGGATTCCAAGGTAACTCACTTACCTAGAGTGGGGTCAGACCACACCCCAATTCTACTAGATTCTAATCCAGAAAAAATCAAAACTAATAAACCTTTTAGATTTATTAGATCTTGGTTATCTCACCCAACCCTATCCTCAGTTGTAAAATCTGCCTGGGATCTACATTCCAATGTAATCGTGGAGGACATGAGCCTACCTCTAAAGCTTCAACTCCTATCCTCTGACTTAGCCCATTGGAATTCGGAAATATTCGGGAACATTCACAAAAATATAAAAAACTTGAACAACAAAATAGATAATATCCAAATACGTGGAAACATATCAAAGGATATAGAAACTTTGAAAAAATTTCAATCCGAATTAGGGAAGTGGTACGCAATAAAAATGACTTTTACCATCAACTTTCCAGAGATAAATTCTTCAAAGAATATGATCAGAATACGGAGTACTTCCATGCTACCGCTTCCAATAGAAAAAGAATCAACTCCATCAACACTCTTAGAGAACCATCTGGTCTTTGGCTTTCAGATAGGTATCAAATCAACTCGCCATTAGTCAATCATTTTACTCATATTGGTACCTCTCAAATCAGCAATAACAGCTTTGATTTTTCTAGCATCATTGAGCCTTGTATTTCCGAAGCTGAAAATCATTCCCTTATGCAAATTCCCACAAGAGATGAAATCTGGCTTATTTATCGAAAATGAACCAATGGGGAGCTCCAGGCCCTGATGGTTTCCAACCTGGTTTCTTTAAATCAAACTGGGAAATTTTTGGTTCTGACATCACCAACACAGTTCGGGGTTTTTTTAAATCCGGCGTTCTCAACCCGGATCTCAATTATTCTTTCATCACCCTTATACCAAAAATATCTACCCCACAAACTCCAAGCGATTTTAGGCACATCAGCTTAAGCAATACGATTTACAAATTAATCTCAAAAATCTTCGCTAATAGACTAATGCCTATCCTCAATAAAATAATCTCTCCAAATCAATCGGCCTTTCTAACATGATGTCAAATTACTGATAACATCATAATCGCTCATGAATTCATCCACTCAATGAAAACCTCTAAGGCAAAAAAAAAAAAAGGGTTTTATGTCTCTTAAATTATACCTTTCTAAGGCCTTTGATAGGGTGGAGTGGGCTATCATCTCAAAAGCGCTTCTTAGTTTTGGCTTTAGTGAGAATTGGGTTCATCTCATTATGCAATGCATTTCTACAACTTCCTTCTCAATTCTTCTAAATGGATCTCCTGGCCCAAAATTCCATACTTCGAGAGGTTTAAGATAGGGTCACCCCCTATCTCCTTACCTTTTTCTCATATGCATGGAAATATAATCCAGACTCCTAGACAAACCCATTATTGATAGGAAAATCTATGGGCTCGAAATCAATAAACATGCGCCAAACATCTCCCATCTTTTCTTTGCTGGTGATTGCTTTCTATTCACAAAATCCAATTTAGTTTAGGCCAAAAACCTGTTAGATATTCTATCCTTATTTGGAGAGATTACTGGGCAAATGGTTAATCTCCAAAAAATCAAGTGTTTACTTTAGTCCTCGGATCCATCCCAAACACGGGAAAATAATAGCTAAGATTCTAAAAGTCCCCTTGATGACGAAAAATAACAGATACCTTGGAACCCCACTATTCTTTGACAATAATAGAAAGCTAATTTTGAGTCGCTCCTTCAAAAATACTATTCCACTCTGCCAGCAAGGCCGGAAATCGAAACTTCTTTCCTGTGTAGAACAAGATTAATTAAATCTATTCTCCGCAAGCCTCTCTACGTATCAAATGCAAGTGATTGCCCTTCCAAAAGAGCCTCTTGATCAAATGGATCGAATTCAGAGAAATTTATGGTGGAAAAAAGAAGGGCAAAAGAGACAAGGGGGTTTTATCAGAGCTTGGGCCAGCATATGTAAGCATATATCTCAAGGAGGTATAGGAATAAAAAAACCTCATAGATTCAACATAGCTCTTCTCACAAAGCTTGCCAGCCTTCTTATCTCGTATCGGGATCGGTATGGGTTAAACTCCTTCAGCTAAATACTTTCCAAATTCTCATCCTTTAAAACCACTAGATCTTATTAGGAAACTTTATCGTGGATATGGACAAGTATTCAAAAAGGCTTAGACCTTATTAGAGGAAACTTTGTCTGGAAAGTTAAGGACGGTAAATCAGCAAAAATTTGGGAAGACAGATGGATACCAAATTCAGAAATTATCACTCAGCCCACCAATCTTCAAGAACAAGCCCCAGAAATGGTTCAAGAGTTGATAACAGAAGACAATAATTGGGATCAGAAAAAACTGAACAAATTCTTTACTCCATAAGACAGAAGCAAAATTCTAGCGATTAGTCCAAGAGTTTAGGAACCTGACAAAATGAGACGGAAACATCACCATCTTTGGAAAATTCTCAAAAAAAACATCTATAATTTCTTAATTGATCAAGTTCAAGATAACAATACCCGATGAATTTCCCTTAGGAAAAAATATGGAAAATTCAATTATTCATCTGGAAATTAATTCAGAAAGCTCTCCCTACTTCGGCAAGACTTGGAGCCCACAACAAAGAGATAAGTCATGTCTGCCAGCTGTGTGATGCTCAAGTTCATGAAATGGACAACCACCTATTCAGATCTTGCCCATTTGCCGAGCTATTTGGTTTGGTTTTCACTTGACAAGGCTTAATTCAATAGGAGCTACCGACACTATGGATAATCAAGTTAAAGGGTGGATATCGAACGATACAATTAACCTAGTAGAAAAAATAGCCACCATTCTTTGGTTCATTTGGAAATACAGATGCTCGGTAGTTTTGAGAAGATATCACCTAACCTAATTGATTTGATCAGCCAGATAAACAGATTCCTACAATCTATTTCATCAAAAACATTTCAACAAGGAATTAATCTCAAAAAGGTGAAGTGATGGTTATTTTCAATGATGTTGTAGTAAGAAGGGTTGTCGTTCACTCGGACTTGTTGAAATCGATTTTAAGTTTTAATAAAAGAAAATACTAAAGATAAAGAATATATATATATATATATATACAAAATATTATCACAGGATGAAGAGAGTTACTGGGACTAGGATTTCGTCGAATTCATAACATAGGGTTCAATTTATTTATTCTCAACAATTAAAGCTCAATAAATAAAATTAACATGGACTCGATTTTTCCAAGGTAGATTCTTAAAAGATTGGTTGTAAATCCTAAGCATGATGTATCAAAATATTTAAGCTAAGCATACCTCATCAAATTAAATGACAACCAATTAATTCAAATCATATTTCAATTAAAATTAATGCAAAAGTCTAAAAAAAAGAATTAAATAATTTTACCCATGTATGAAATTCGTCTTCCTCCGTCGTCCCAGTAATGGGGTTTAGCTCATCATGTTGGAAACACGCTCAAAATATGATTTTATTGCTCAAAGGTGCTTACAAATGATGAAAAGGAGAGATATCAAATAAAAGCTAAGTTTGTAACAGTTATAAGTGTTACAAACCGAGCTATTGCAAAGAACGATAAAACCTTCCTGTCGTTGTTACTGTTGGCTTAAGACTGCCTCTGAACTACGACCCACAAATGTGAGTCGTTAACACTGTTGAAGAACGACGGTCTCCTGTGGGTCTTATGTTCTTCGTGTTCTTCATACTACACCAGCAGAAACAATTTTTTCTGGGTGTTGATTTTGCGCCTCTGTGATGCTCTAAACTATCCCAAACTCCCCATCCCCCCGTACAACATCCCAGCAGCCTATTTATACATATCAACAACAGTATATCTCGTCTTGATTGCAAAATTTCCTTAATTATTCTCCATGCAGGGCACGGATTTTTCTTCCTCTGATTTTGATTTTCACACGCTCTGCAGCTGTCAAATCTCCATATTTATCTTCTACACGCTCCAAATGGTTGCTTAACTCTGTCGTACATGTTTAAAACTCACTACACTCATAGAATTCCGTGATTGTCTCACTTTGTACACATACTCCTCTGTTTTATTCTCTCCGATGATGTAGCCCAATTTTCTCTGGTTTTAATGGACTTACCTACCGTTTATGTAACAGCTCATTCCAATTGACTGAATGATTTAATCTCTTTAAAATCCTCCGAATTCAACACAAAGAAACCTCGAGTTTTCAAAAACATTTTTTCCCGCCAAAATGTTCTTCACGAGTAAGAAGAAGGTTAGACCTTATCCAACAGTCAAAAGTGCGAATATCGATTGGGTGCCCCTTAGTAATTGAGGTGCCCCTTATCCTACATTGAGAGTCCGAATAACACGTGTCCTCCGGTGCTTTAGATAACTTTTCGAGCCGATTTTTCCAAAAATGTTTATTGCCCAAAATACCTACAAACGCATAAAACACCAAAATTAATACAAAATCGAGTGCCAACAATATATAGTATTGAGATCAAATTAGACACAAGAATGTGTCTATCATGAAGCCGATAAACTACAAGTGGTCTGACTTAAACTCCGATTGGATAATATTCATAGATGCCTCATTTAAAAAAGAAGACATGTCTATGGGTTCCGCTTTTATTCTTATTCCGTAGACCACGAGTCCTTTATGAACGTGTCGGCGGGTTCAGAAAAGGCATCTTCCGCTCTAAATGCGGAATCAATATCCTTGTTAAAGGCGGCCAATTATCTGAAAGAAAACTTATTGTTAAGCGTTTCAATAGTCTCGGATAGAAAAACTCTATTTGATAATATTAATATGATGAGCGATAGCATATCTTGGTCAGCCGATAACACTTTACAGGAAATCAAGGTAATTCTGCAAGAACTTCCTCAAGCACAGGTAAAATTTATACAAAGGAAATACAACTCAGCAGCAGACTACATGGCTAAAGAAGCAAGGATAAAAATCTTCAGTACATATCCTCTAAATTACAACAAAAGGTTCCGAAGTCTAGCATTCTCTCTAATGTTTTTGATGCAGACGAAATTAAAAATCTTATGTATTATATTTGCTAGTTAATAAAATTACCTTTTCTATAAAAAAAAAGTTTCCTTTCCCAGGTTTTGCAAATAGTTATGGAGTGTCATTTTTGATAAAAAGACCAATCTAGCCTCAAATTAGTCCTAATACTAACCCATATAAATACAAATCCATTACTATTTTCAACAAGAAACCAAAAACTTAAAAATGTAACACAAAAACATTTTATTCTCATCTAATCTTTCCAAATTCCATAAACCTTAATCAATTTTTTATTTAATTTATCTTCACATCCAACGGTCTCCGTTCCAACAAAGATAAGGTAAATCTCTGTCAACCCGTTCTATTATTAGCATTTATTCATTGATTTACACGTTTAAAACCCCAATATTAAAAATCAAAATCTCTGACCGATTTTGGGTTTTATTCTTCGTTCCATGAACAACATGCACAGGAATTAATCGGTTTATAGGATGGTTAGCATCGACCGATTTTGGGTAGAAATTAATACGTAAAGACATCACCAGAATCGGTTTACTAATTTTTTTTTTAAACTCTGCGCTCCTACAATCAGTTTTCGTGTACGTGGTTCATGTACCGATTATGGAAATTGTCTGTTCAGATTCCCATCACAATCGGTTTTTATATATATGTCTTATCCACCTATTCCTGGTGTTTCATTTTCAAGTGTAGTTTTGTAGTTAGAATAGGATTACATATGTTGTTCTATGGATCGATTGTTAAATTAGATTTTTTTTTATTTTGGTAGATATGGACTTCGATCACTTAGCCTTTTATTCTCGATCGAGCCATCTAACAAGAGGATGTTGATAGGAAACAAGAGGTTGTTGTATCGAGAAGCCTGTACAAGTTCGCCTATGAGAGAGGGACCAATTTGGAGCAGGCACTGGATGACAATCTTGCATATGAAGAGCTCATTGAGCTCATCATGCCAGGAAAATGAGGGATGAAGTTGCAGATCGGATGTTATACGACAGACGTATGAATAGTCTGTTTGCATAAATGACTGAAGTAGAAACATAATCCGCTAGATATTTAAGATATTATAAGGTTAAGTTTTTAAAACTTTTAGTGGTTTAATCGTAGGACTTTTTTGGATGATTATGGTTTCAATTTAACTATGATAAAATGGGTTTATGAACGTAATGCACTTGCAGTTTTAATTATAATTGTGGTATGTAATTGGTTTATGGTGAAACAAATTTATGCATGCTTCAATGTATGTTTTTCAAATACAAGGAAACTCGGCACTACACGAAATCGGGGGATTTGTAACGCCCAATTTTCTAACGTATATTTTTTAAGTAGTATCATATCGACGTTGGTAACTTTGTAACGTTGGATAATCGTTGCAATAATTGGTATCTGTTACAGAGTTTCGGGAGGGTTGTGGGTAATTACCTTCCTATCTTCAACTTAAGTTGCCAAGTTACCTTTTTACCCTCCAGTACTACTATTAGCGCCTCTATTACTACTATCAGCTCCCAATTTCATCTCACACTCAAGGGCTACCCAATATCCCAACGATTCTCATTTTTTTTTCCAACATTTTTCTCCCATTATAACTCTTCACTTTAATTACCAAAAATCAGAAAACAAAACTAAAATTAATGAAATTAAGTTTTCTTTTTTTTTTTAATTTGTGCGAAAATTAAAAGAAAATAAATATGTCGAGAACAACTGAGAGCCTGAGACATTTCTCCACCCATTTTCCTTTTCCTCTCCATCCATTTTACTCCATCGATTTGAGCTTCGGAAACATCGAGATGCAGCTGCAGAGAACTTCATTAACAACATGAATCGGTCAAGTTTTTTGTGAATCATCAATGTAACCATAGATTTAAGTTGAATCGATCTCTCATAGAAGTTTTGACACTGATTCACAATCCTGGAAATGCAAATCCGGGTTATCATCTTCTAAGGTATTTCATTTTTTTTCGTTTTTCTCTGAATCGTAGTTTTTTCAACATTTGGGGGTTTAATAATTTTACAAATTGGAGGTTAGAAACTATTGATTTTGAATTTTAATGATGTGATTTCTGATGGTGTTTATGAATATATGTATCTTTTAGAATTATATGTGATTGTAGATTTTAGGTTTATGGTTTTTGTGTTTGTTGAGTGTGATTAAGAAGATTTGTATATGCAATTGTGGATGTTGCAGTACATTGTATTATGTTTTAAGAATATCTCAGTGTACTTTGTAGGTTTAGTTGATAATTAGACTGAGTCAGACATAGTATTTTACTTGTTTTTAGGATGTCACAATTTTTTTGTAGATGAGTGAATGAATCAATTGTGTATTGAAGCAGTAGCTCTAATAAGAATCCCAACCGGTTTCTGCAATTTAGATGAAAACTGAAGAGAAGCTATTATTCGTAATTTGTTCCCTTTGCCTAGTCAAATTCTAGTTCTTTATGATTTGAATACATTGCCAAAGTAGTTTCTTGGTGATGAGTGCCAAATATTGCATATTTATACACCTTTTTATTGGCATTTTACTCATCTTTTGCGCTTAGAAATCAGATATTATCCCAGATTCTGTGTTTTCTTTGTTTTCAAGAATAAATATTTGTATTAATTAATTTTGTGTTTTTAGGTAATAAATAAAGCTCGGAGAAATTGAGGAACCAAAAGAGCGAAGACTTAGAGGCAAGTGTCTATGGAGCAGAAAGCCGAAGCCCGCGCGCGCAACAGTTGCAACCCAACAAGTAGCAACTCATCTACAAGACATGGGCCCAAGCTATCCATTTCCGACCCGTGACCCGGATCCGAGTCCGTCTCATCCAGGCCGTTAGATTTGATCTACCCTGCATCCGATGGTTGCTCGGCCTTGCACATCAACGTTTGATGCTCTCGCTCGACAGCAGAATCACCAGCTTATATCCTGAGCCGTTCAGATCTCTCCCACGCATCCGATGCTCGCTGCACCTCTCACATCAAATCTTGATGCACCCGCTTCACAAAGATAGCCTCTATATAAACTCCCTTCACCCAAAACCTAATTCATTTCTCTTCTCCCTCACCCGACAACACCAAAGAGCTCTGCTCTCCCCATCTCCTCTCCCCCGACCAACCCTCTGCAGCCCACCTCCGCCACCATCTCTCCATCTCTCGACGTACACACCATCCCCATCATCACCCCAGCTACCTGCTCCGCCATCCTAGCATCAACCTTCTCCATCCATAGCTTCTACCATAACCTAGAAGCTAGGATTGAGACGATTGAAGCTAGGGTTTTCCACTAACAACCATGCATGGTCGACTCTGAGGCGAATTGACAAGAGGAGAACAGCGATTCAGAGTATGGGTGCGAATGCTTTTGATTTATTTTATCTTTAATTTCTGTTTTTGAAAATTAGGGTTTGTAGTTTTGGGGAAAATTTCTTGCATGTATAAATAGAGTTGTGAGGGTGTGTGGAAGGGTATGCCTGGGCTAGCCAGTGCTTCACTTAGGGTTAATTTGTAGTGTAATTGTTATTTCAATGTTTTAATTTCATTCAATGGGGTGTTGATGAAACCCCTAGTTTCCATGTTAAGCATATCAATCTTCATGTGTTCTTGTTATGATTAAATTGTTAGGATTAATGCTAGTTAATGAATCAACAATTACGTGGATAGGGTGTACTTGTAGAAAGACATCCTATACTAGGGAAGAGTTAAGGATTTATCTAACCAAAGATCAACTTTAGACCTTCAAATGAATGCACAAGAATACAATTCTAGTTGAGTTGCCTGAGCATGAAACTAGAGGTGGATTCACCACCCTGGTGCTTTCCACATTGCTACTGCCTTAGCTTAGAGTCACTCAAACAACTCAGTCGCATCGGCACATTATCACCTGTTGTCACTCATACTCACCTGAAATTCAGTTAGCCAAGCTTTAGATCACACATAGCACCTCCTCGTCTCTGTGGTTCGACCCGTACTTGCCGCGTCTCCGATAGACGCCGTGCACTTGCGGTATAACATGTAGGCTTAAAATTATACACCTTTCGAGACCTATCAAGTTTTTGGCGCCGTTGCCGGGGACTTGGCGCGTGCCCCGTGTTCATTGGCTCGCTTCACTGTTTTTCTTTACTACCCTGTATATATGCATTTGCATCTTAGCAAGCATAATTTTTGTTTCCCCGCATTATAGTCAGAATTTGTTTATTTCTTGTATCTTTTATAACCATATATTTTTGCATTCTATTGTACACCCTGCATCTTGCTTTTTGATCTGAGTTATAAGCTTCATTGCCTTGTAGCTTAGTGTTAGTGTAACTCTTCAAGCCCCTGTGATGTCAAACTATTCTTCTTAATCCCTGTCACCCAAAGAACTAAATCCTTCATCGAGCTAACAGTACAAGCTAAGCCAGCCAGTCCAGTCGTGTCAGGGCAAACTATTAAGCCGAGCCAACCCCAGGTGAGACAAGGAGCCGAGCACGACCAATGTGGCTAAAGCAAGTTAGTATCATTCTCTAACTCGCTCCGTGATTGATAAATGTATGATCTGTGAACCATGACTAGCTGCCCGTGTTGTGGTGCACAAATTTTGTGAATGTAAAGGGTCAACCGACCCCGCTGACATCTCGCAACCTCGTGCACCCAAGGCTCGAGCATAACCCCGTGGGTGTTTCTTTTGAACTCGTGCATAAGCTCTCACTTGCCGTGCTAAAGCCAAATGCACTTAGACTCTTGTTGTGCAAAATAGCTAAGTTATACTTGTGTTGATAACCTCGCAGCCCCGTTCCGCTGCCTTGGCTTGGGATAGATCTTGATTAGCAAGTTGACTCGCAAAGCTTGAACCTCTCAAACTCCTCAAGTATTTGTGCACCTGTGAACTCAGAGCATCTGAGCTTATACAAACCATTGCCTGTTTTCTTGTGCATCCATATAATCTGTGCTGACCGTGAACTATTTGAGTGATTGTTGAGCATCTGAGAGTGCATTAACATTTCAATTGTATGTCACGCACAAAAACTTGCATATGCTGCACCTTGAGCACCTCATACAATTGTTTGTGAGTTTCTTGCGCACCTTGGATAATCAGTGCAACATTTGGTTGTTTGAGTGCTATTCTTGCTGTGCTGTGCTGTGAATGCACTCAAACCTATGTTGAGAAAGCTTGCCAATCTAAATTGTGCTGTGCTACACACTCTTTGCTCGGCTCGACCACTGGTCATATTTGCACTAAAGCTAAAGCCCACTTAAACCAAACCAGCCCAAGCAACCACCGAGCTTTACAAACAACCTAGGCGTGGGCAACTGCCCAACCTGGGCTCTTCTCACAAGCCAGCCCATAATAAACCAAGCCATACTGCTGGGCTGTTTAACATCAGCTGGGCTGTGAACCTGCCAAGCCCAACCTCAACACACTTAGTTTGCAAACAAACTGAGCCCACATCTGTTGGCATTGCACATAACTAAGCCCACTTCCCATAACCTTTGGGCTGTGTTTCTACACAACCTGGGCGTTGCACACAACTACTGGGCTTCCCACAAAAACCAAATAACAAAGCCCAAACAAACCAATCCCACAAAACCAAACCAATCCCACACAAACCCAATAAACCAAATTGAGCCCACAGCAACCTGGGCTTCCCACATAAACCAAAGCTTACAAAAACAAAAATGAAACCCAATAAACCAAACCAATCCCACTAAAACCAAACTTAGTCCACTTCAACTGGGCTTTGAGTTCAATTTGAGTACTAAATCATGTCGGATTTTGGTCCGCAACCGGGGATACAAACAAATCCTTAGAGAGCTTGCTTGCAGACACGCTTCACAGGGATGAACTCCCACATACCATAGTTATTTTAGGGATTTTTATGAGCCTTCTCGGGCCCCGATCTCACATACCCTAATCATTATGATCACATACATCATTCACCACAGTGGGGATATGAACAATTTTGTACTTCTCAATCTGCTGGAGGAAAATCTTAGACTCATCGAACAAAATAATGCTAGGAGTGTATTGCATGATAAACCATATAGCATTGATTATGAATTTCCTATCGTTGAAAACTCTCCTTTCATTGAACCACATAATGAAATTCTAGAATTGATTCAAAACCTTGAGCAATATCAAAAGTCAACTCGACCAAAGGGTTGCGAGCTTAGAACTCAAATTGAGTCAAATCATGATGCACTAAATGAGGAAAGGAGGACTTTCAAAATGAAATGTTTATCACCCATAATGAAAATAGTATGCCTAGTCTTACTCGTGCAATTCATATTGCATATGAACCGGTTTTAAATGACGGGACTAGAAATACTATGATTTTTAATAAGGAAATGCATTTCTATGATGATGATGATGATGATGAATATGATATGTTAGAAGAGCATGTGCATGCTGAAAATATGATGGAATCTTTTAGTTCGAGACGTTAGGCGTCTCTTCAGGAACCCTATGAATGATACTTCTTCTAATATTCATACATGTGATATTAACTATGAGCTTAGTTTTGTGAAATTCTTCAGTGAATGTGAGCATGCTTCACAACTTGTTTGTGACTTAGGAAAGGATGTATCTTCTGTTGACACTAATGTTCTTTTTGGATCATGATATTATTGTTGTGTCTGATTCCCTTCCCATGTCACAATATGTTGCCTCCTCTGATGAATTTGACATGGAAATTGATGAATTGTCCTGTGAAAATGAACATGATTTACCCTCTTTTGACTTTAGGAAAGTGTGTGATGGTACAAATGATTTTAAAAATGAAAACAACCTAGATGTACCTAACCTCTCCCCTGAGTCACAAATTGATACTCCTCCACCCAACCTAGGTGTAGTTTGTCACAAAATTGCAAAACCAACTTTTCTAAAAATGCCTAACTTAGGCCTAGAGCTTTGTGCTTCCCAAGTCCTCTTGGACTATTTTGCATCAAAGTATAACACTCTTAAGGAGCCACAACTTGGAATGTGTATGTCCGTTTGTAATTAGCAAAACTCATTTCGAGTTAGACCTTTTGCATGATGTACCTTTAAAATTGCAAGATTTTGTTCTCACAAACACACACCTGTTCACAAGTTTAGGTTTGGGGAAGCTCATTCACATACACAAAGCTTACTTGCACTATCATATTATATTTGTGTAAGGCCGTTAATGTGTGTACATATTTTCTATTGGGTTGATCCTCAACTCTTTAGATTGTTAGTGTATGGTGAATTTTCATTGTATATATCCAGTAGGACTTGTTAAATTTTCTTTTCTTGAATCGGTTGAGTCTTCATGCGCATATATTATGCTAATCCGATATGATCTCCGTTGAGAATGTTGGATTTTAGCCTTGATGAATGAAGCTCTAACCTTGCTCCGCCGACAATTGGTAATCTCTTCCTTTTCTCTTTTCGAAGATAGTTCTCATGGTATGTGACTGTTTAAATTTTTCCTATCTCGTTGACACATTGAGGACAATGTTTGATTTAGGTTTGGGGGTGCATTTGCATTTAGAGTTTTTAGTCTTTTATTTTACCTTTTAAAAAAAAAAAAAAAAAAAAAATCAAAACTCTTTTTGTAAAAACCTCCAACTTTTAGAGATTTTAGAGTCACTAGCATGCTTCTAGCTATGTTTACATAGAGAATCTGACCGAAATAATAAAAGTTAGAAGTACCGGAGAACACAATCGGGTTTCTTAGTTGATTAGAGCGTTAAAGTTGGATTTAACCATACCGGAGGGCGAATTAGGTGCTGTTTAGATATTCGGTAGTAGAATTGTGATCACCCATAGTGGAGACTACCCATTTTACATCAAGTGAGGCACCAACCTTCAAATTTTTGCAACTAGAGTGTGTGTCACCGTACATCAATTCCGGTAGGAATGGTGAGCTACCCAACTTCGCACCAATTTCAGCACTACTTTTGATCTCTTGAGTGCTAGTTTTTGTCAATCATGAGGGTGACGTCTAAAGATGAAAACTCCTTCTAAATATCGATTTGCAGTTAGCATCACTCTCTCTCTCTCAATCGTAAGAACCATAGAAACACATCATCGTCAACAAACGGAGCATCATCGTAATATTGAAAGAAAAATTGATATAGTCCAAGGCTTATGTGCAACAAAGAAAAGAAAATAGGATGAGAATTAATAAAATTTATAAAATCAAGACAATACAAGTTGTGGAAAAATTGAGTGATAAAGTCCTTTGTCCATGGAGTTAGTTGTTTCATTAATTGTATTTTATTTTCACTTATTGTAAAAAAAAAAATAAAAAAAAAAAAAAAAAAAAAAAAAAAATCAAAATCAAAAAATATTGTAGTTTATTTTTGCTACCACCATGGTAAAGAAGAATTTAAAAAGAAAATCCAAACAACAAGGAATTTGAGTAGAAAAGTTAAAAATTGTCAAGTTTTGTGAAGTTTAGAGTTCGTCATCAACATTTGAAGACCGAAGACCGAAGATTGAAGGTTTCTATGGTTCTTATGAGAGTGATATTAATTGCCGATCGGGTGAGAAGTGAGTGAGTATTCCCACCCCTTTCTAATGGTTGATTTCCTTTCTTAGAGATCATCGTAAAAGATTCTTTTTGTCCACACTTCTGGAGTCTCCATTTTATTTCTAAGGTTATCCTTCTTACCTACAACGTGCAAAGATTTCTCTCTTTATTCCCCGCTCACACATGAGACTAAAAAGCGATCTTTTGAGTGCAATTATCATAAAACCCTAATAGTGAGGCAGAAGTTGAGACTTATGATCACAATCGAATCCGAATTCTTTCATATGGTATGGTTACTTCGCGCAAGCACTTAAGGATGAGAATGCGTTTTTTGGTAGTTCTAACTTCATGTTACTAGCATGCAGAAACTCTATGTACTCATAGCTTCTGATGCTTGAGACTCTTTTACACTCGAAGTTGGAGAAGGTTTTGTGGGTACACCTGGTAAACCCTCACGAGACTACAACTCGTCCACTAGGGACACCTAGGGGTTTAAAGGCTTAGTGCATACGCTAAATGCATTCGAGAGACCAAGGGGGGTATAGTTAGGATTTCTTAATTTCTGTTTCACTTGAGGACAAGTAAAATTCAGGTTTGGGGGTATTTGATGAGTGCCAAATATTGCATATTTATACACCTTTTATTGGGCATTTTACTCATCTTTTGCGCTTAGAAATCGGAGATATTATCCCGCATTCTGTTTTCTTTGTTTTCAAGAATAAATATTTGTATTAATTAATTTTGTGTTTTAGGTAATAAATAAAGCTCGGAGAAATTGAGGAACCAAAAGAGCGAAGACTCGAGGCAGGTGTCTATGGAGCAGAAGTCGAAGCCCGCGCGCGTAATGCTTGCAACCAAACAAGTAGCAACTCATCTACAAGACATGGGCCCAAGCTATCCATTTTCCGACCCGTGACCCGATCCGAGTCCGTCTCATCCAGGCCGTTAGATTTGATCTACCTGCATCCGATGGTCGCTCGCCTTGCACATCAACGCTTGATGCTCTGGCCAACAGCAGACCACCACTTATATCCCGAGCCGTTCGTATCTCTCCCACGCATCCGATGCTCGCCGCACCTCTCACATCAAATCTTGATGCACCCGCTTCACAAAGATAGCCCCTATATAAACTCCCTTCACCCAAAACCTAATTCATTTCTCTTCTCCCTCACCCGACAACACCAGCAGCTCGCTTCCCCATCTCCTCTCCCCGACCAACCCTCTGCAGCCACCTCCGCCACCATCTCTCCATCTCTCACCACCATCCCCATCATCACCCCAGCTACCCATCCTCCGCTATCCCAGCATCAACCTTTCTCCATCCATAGCTTCTACCATAACCTAGAAGCTGGATTGAGACGATTGAAGCTAGGGTTTTCCACAACAACCATGCATGGTCGACTGGAGGCGAATTGACAAGGGAGAAATGATTCGAGTATGGGTGCGAATGCTTTTGATTTATTTTATCTTTAATTTCTCTTTTGAAAATTAGGGTTTGTAGTTTTGGGGAAAATTTCTTGCATGTATAAATAGAGTTGTGAGGGTGTGTGGAAGGGTATGCCTGGGCTAGCCAGTGCTTCACTTAGGGTTAATTTGTAGTGTAATTGTTATTTCAATGTTTTAATTTCATTCAATGGGGTGTTGATGAAACCCCTAGTTTCCATGTTAAGCATATCAATCTTCATGTGTTCTTGTTATGATTAAATTGTTAGGATTAATGCTTAGTTAATGAATCAACAATTCTCATGATAGGTGTAAGAAAAGACATCCTATACTAGGGAAGAGTTAAGGATTTATCTAACCAAAGATCAACTTTAGACCTTCAAATGAATGCACAAGAATACAATTCTAGTTGAGTTGCCTGAGCATGAAACTAGAGGTGGATTCACCACCCTGGTGCTTTCCACATCAAGCCACGCCTTAGCTTAGAGTCACTCAAACAACTCAACGATCGGCACATTATCACCTGTTGTCACTCATACTCACCTAAAATTCAGTTAGCCAAGCTTTAGATCACACATAGCACCTCCTCGTCTCTGTGGTTCGACCCGTACTTGCCGCGTCTCCGATAGACGCCGTGCACTTGCGGTTTATTATAAGTAGGCTTAATTTTATACACATCTAAAGGCTTACCACTTGGGCCAGTGGTCAGAATACATTGTAGATTAGAATTAGTGAGTATATGTTCCACCAGTACCAAGTAGTTTTGTGGGTCAGTGGAATCAAGTTGGTTTCACATGACTCAATCTTTGAGTCAAGTTATTACGGCTTTGACATATGATCTACAGCTTGTTATACCTTTTGTTGATAAACTTAGACTCAGTTATAGTGTTTGGGTGTAGGATATTGTTACCATTAGTGAATCAAAACTGTATTATGTTTTGAGAAGCAATTTCTGCACTTTATATGAAAACCGGAGAGAATTAGGATTCGTAATATGTTCCCTTACCTTGTACTAGGATTATAGTTCTTGATAGAATTCAGATAATGCTATAGTAAATCCATATATCATATAATACATTTCAACAAACCACAATTTAACATACCATTGTTCCTTTTATTAGAAATCACAAAGGCATCTCCAAAGATACCAAATGTAACCTACTATATTCAAATAAACACAAAAACAAACTGAAATTGCAATTTCATTAACCACATTTACAAACAACATCATTATTACGTACTGCACCCCTAATTACTAAGTAGTTCCATTACAACCTTTTCTACGGCCAGTACCAAAGGAATAATGAAAGACCAGTTCAACAATCAAACCCATAAGAAAAAAAGCTAGACACACTACCAATTCCAACAACCACTTACACCGAACAACCAACTCCGATACCGTCCGACAAGAGCAAAATTCCTTAATTATGCATGTTACACTTCCATAACCTCCATAACAAGTACGAGCAAAATACTTACTACTACTACTACTACTACCGAGTTTGATCTTTGTCAATAGCAAAATAACATTTTTACAAGATCAAACCTTGTACTGAAAAAAATAACCCCAAAATGAACACTTACCATGCATTAGAAGATATATAACAAAAGACTAGACCCCTCCTTCCGGGCCTCCAACAGCTGCAAAGAACTACAAGCATTAGAAAAAACTTTGTGAATTTTCACGAAGATGTTCTGAAGATTTCAAAGAATGCAATCCTCCAAAGTTTTCCTCAAAAGATTTTCCCAATGCTCTTCAAATGATCACCAATGGTCATCGTCATAATCGCTGCCAAAGCCCTCTTCTTCATAGGAGAAGTCTCTGCCGCTATCACCGCTGGAAGAAGTAGCAGGACCATATTTTCCATCTTCATCATCTTCTGATCCTTCAATTTCTTCTTCCTCAACCTTTGCTGCAACAGGATTGCCATCTACATCCATCCCTGGTATATCCTCACCGTTTGAATCCACATTCAGGGGTTCAGACATGGTACGAGCAAATCTCCAGGGTTGAGCTTTCTCTGCCAAATAGAGTAGATATAATTTTGCATCATCTCTCTCCTGTCTTTCTATCTCTCGAGCCTCTTTTTTTGGATCGGTAGATACCTCACTGCTGCTTCCATCCTCATCAAGTTCAATTGCTTCTTCACCTTCCTCATCACTTTCACTTTCTGTGGCACTTATTTTCTTAATCCAATGACGTTCATGTCTCTCTAGCCTTTTTTGCCTTTCTCTCCTCTTCCTTGCACATCTTTATTTTCTGATCCATAACTAGTACTCTTCTTCGTTCTCAATCCTTTGCCTATCAAATTCTTCTTGTCTCCAAACAATTTCTTCCTGCATCCTCTTTCTTGGAATTTCTTGTTCTAAATAAGAAATCAATCTCTCAGCCTCTTCACTTGTTAATGCATGAGTTGCTTGTTTTGTATTTTCTAATGCTGGTGATTGATTTTCAACAACATCTTGAACCGCAGGTTGGTTTGGTTCAGCCATCTCTTAATCTTCTTCTCTCTGCAAATTTTCTTTATTCTTTTGGTTTGATTAAGAGTAATTGCAAGTATATCAGGTTTTCATCCTTTTGTAGAGTGGTTAGATTAACCATAAATGTCCATTTATGGCGCATGGTTAAACTTCTAGTCCCCTGGCAGATCACGACTCTTCAATCTCAGACGCAATTTTTCAAAATACATTATTATTACACCTCGAAAATCTTTTCCAGACCCGTATCATCCTTAATTGCCCACAACGTTATCTTTAAGAGGAAAATGAGGTGGTTACCTAATTTGAAGGCCATAACTGTAGCATTATGGTTCACCATGGTTCACACATTTGGCTCATGTATCATGCCATATCTCAAGTCCCTGACCAACAATTTAAAAAAAAAATGGTCAAACAAAATAAGTCAATAAGAAAAATAAAATCAGCACACTTGTGTATATTTGGCATTATTATTTGATTTGTTAATTAGTTAACAAATGGGCCATATCTTGAACTGCAACTTGGTCTGGCTCAGGCATCATGCCATATCTCAATACCCTGGTTCCTGACCAACAACAAAAATCAACTAATGTCAAACAAATTAGGTCAAACAAAATAAGTCAAGCAAAATAAATCAACACACTTGTGTATATTTATTCAATTCTAATTAGTTAAAAGATGGGCCATATCTTGAACTGCAAAGATGGTTTGATTCAGGCATCATGCCATATCTCAATACCCCCGGTCCCCGACCTTTCAAACTAAAATCAACTAATGTCAAATAAATTAGGCAAAACAAAATAAGTCAAGAAAAATAAAATCAGCACACTTGTGTATATTTATTTAATTTTAATTAGTTAAAAGATGGGCCATATCTTGAACTGCAACATGGTTTGATTTAGGCATCATGCCATATCTCAATACCCTGGTCCCTGACCAACAACTAAAATCAACTAATGTCAAACAAATTAGGTCAAACAAAATAGGCCAAACAAAATAAAATCAGCACAGTTGTGTATTGATGGGCCATATCTTGAATTGGGTAAAAGATGGTTTGGCCTGGCATCATGCCATATCTCAATACCCTAGTCCCCTCGACCAACAACTCAAATGAGCCACAAAAATCTACCAACACTATGTCTGAAATAGCGCCTGAGACATAACTCATTATCGTTTCATCTAATTCCATTATTTGAGATACAGAAAACTTCATCAACAACAATGAATCAATCAATGAATTCTTCTGTGAACCTTCGATTTAAAGATAACTTTAAGTTTAAACGATCTCTATAGAAGTATTGACACTGATTCATCATAATCTTGGAAATGCAAATCAAGTTATCTTCATCCAAGGTATTTCTCATTCATTCATTTGGGGTTTTTTTGGAGATTTAGTCAAGTGTAAACTTCATCAACAATGAATCAATCAATTCTTCTATGAAGCATCGATTCAAGCCTAGATTTAAGTTTAATCGATTTCTCACAGAAGTATTGATAGTGATTCATAATTTTGGAAATGCAAATCTTGGCCATCTTCATCTAAGGTATTTCTCATTCATTCATTTGGGGGTTTAATGATTTTACAAATTGGAGGTTACACACTACTGATTTTGAATGGTACAATTTCTAATGGTGATTATGAAGTATGAACATCTCTATCTTTCAAATTTTAAGTTTATTTGTATGTTGTTGTGAATTGTATCCTGTTTTGAGAATATTTTGGTGATTATGAACATCTCAATTGCATGCTTTATGCCTCCACCACAAGTGGTTTTATATGTCACTGGACAGTGATCTTAGACTGCATAGTATTTGGTTGTAGGATGTCAGCATTGATGAATAAAGCTTGTATTCTGTTTTGAGAATCAACATCTCAGGAATCTTTGTGATTTGTAGTCATTGTCAGATTGTAGAATTAAATTAGGTGTGCATAAGCCTCCACCAAGTAGTGTTTGTGTCAACTATGTGCAAGTCGAATATGACGCAACCAACGTAAGCCAATTTTTGTTAGTCATGTATTGACATGCTGTACCTTATGAGATTTCAAACATGTTATACCTTATGCGAACCCCAGAGTATTACTGGGCAACTATTAGGAAATACTAAAGTGACTTGTTTTCAGTATGCATTTGTTTTCATTACATTTTAGTCTTGTACATGTTCCAGTTCTTTGCATTGTAGTTTTAGTTTCTAGATTACAACCTGCATCTCCAACATTATCGACACACAATCATCGGGACAATATAAATAAACCGACTTCATCATATTGCATTTCAAAAAGTTACAACCTTTCTGTTCATTCAGTGTTGAGCAACATTTAGCAGCAACGCTATCATTTCATATCCAGTTACACACAAAAAATCCAAGTACCGAAAAGAAAAAGATAAAAGCAAAATATACACAACTTTCACCAGATCATCTCCTACATTTTCGGTCTCCATTGCCACAACCAAAAAGAAAACATGATTCAGTGACTTACCATTTTCCCTTCGATAAGTCTTACTGTTATACCCATCACTCGAATCGAATCGAAATCGTAATCTTCCGATTTCTCGTACAATTCTTCCTCCTCATCGTAGCCTCTTCCTCCTCATCGACTCCATGTTCTTCCTCACTGACCCTCTTCCTCCTCATCTTCATCTGACTCATCTGCTTCAGAATCGGTCTTTTGGGCTAACAATTCATCATTAACCCCAAGAATCTCATCTTCACGAAAATCCTCAAGTGTCCCTTCTAGGTAAAATGCGGCTTTGTCGCTCGCAATCGCCATTTTCGAATCGAGTGGGTGTATCACTGACATGCCCAACAAAAACAACTGGCTCTTCATCTTCGGTAGCACTTGCATCACTATCGCGCGGCACATATTCTTTACTCCTTGCCGCTTTGATCCCTGACATTTTTGCCAACCTCATCTTTTTCTCCTGCACGCAGAACCTTTCCTTCTCTTCTTCATCTATGAAAGGATCAAGAAGTCGCTTCTTTGGAAAAATCTCCCACCGGTTTCTTCTACTTTATTTTCCGTTAGGATGCATTTCTTCCTCAGAGAAGATCGAGTTCAACCGAACTCAACAAGTCACTTACTCTCTTTTGTACTTTCTCGGAGATCATCCTTGGTCATGTACCAATCGTCCCGCATAGTGGCGGATAACCTTTCTTGTCTTTCCCTCTCTTCACTCTTTCAATTGTTGCTCTTCAGTCATGGGGCTTTACCACTTTATCTATGTCGATCATCATCACCAGCCATTTTTATTGATTTGATTTAGAAAAAAATCGTGAGATCGTTTATCTCCTCTACAAATTTTCTCTCTTTCGTTATTTGCTCTCGACCTTTGGTTTCCCCTAAATCCTTATAAACTAGTCTAACCTAAAATACAAACAGTTACGTAATAGGAATAAACTATAAATTCTTGCAAGGTCACGCCTATTCCCTAGAGAAAGCTTTAATCGGTAATATCACCTGACAATAATAACCGCCAATTTTTGTCTGAATTCAAACGGTTTTGTGGTTGAAAACTTGAATGGGCAATTTGTAACGATACCCCTAATATGAAGAGTAATAAATGCCTATAAAAGGAAATTTAGTCATTTTCACAGTCGCCAAAAAAATTTCTGCCGGCGAGGGTAATTTGGTTATTTTTACCGTTGTCGAAAAATTTGCTTTCACTGAGGTCATTTTCACCACCGCCGGAAAATTTGCTTTCATTGTCGCGGAAAAATTTGCTTTCGTCGAAAAAATTGCTTTAATCGTCGTCAGAATATTTGCTTTCGCCGGAAAATTTGCTTTCACCGTCGCCTAACCATCCATTCTCGATATTTGACATCTCAACCTCACACGACGAACATCGGGTTTGTATACTTCGTGAATCTTGCAACCCAGTTCCATAATAGGTTGCAGAATCCACTCAAGATCCATCTAATTGATATTTGACATCTCAAACCTCACCTGGGACGTGAACACTCGGATCTCAGTATATGGTAATCTTGTGTTTCGAGTTCCATAACAAGTTGCAAAATCATCCAATCTGATATTTGACATCTCAAACCTCACCTGGACGAGAACATTGGGTATGTATATGGTAATCTTGCAACCTGAGTTCCATAATAGGTTGCAGAATCATCCAATCTGATATTTGATATCTCAAACCTCACTTGGACGAGAATATTGGGTCTGTATATGGTAATCTTGCAAGCTAAGTTCCATAATAGGTTGCAAAAATCATCCAATCGATATTTGATATCTCAAACTCACTGGACGAGAACATTGGGTCCGTATATGGTAATCTTGCAAGCCGAGTTCCATAATAGGTTACGAGTCATCCAATCTACGATATTTGACATCTCAAACGTCACTCGGACGAGAACATTGGATATGTATATGGTAATCTTGCAACCTGAGTTCCATAATAGGTTGCAAAGTCATCTAATTTGATATTTGATATCTCAAACCTCACCTGGACAAGAACATTGGGTCTGTATATGGTAATCTTGTAAGTTGAGTTCCATAATAGGTTGCAAAATCATCCAATATGATATTTGACATCTCAAACCTCACCTGGAAGAGAACATTGGGTCTGTATATGGTAATCTTGCAAGCTGAGTTCCATAATAGGTTGCAGTAATCATCCAATCTCATTTGACATCTCAAACCTCACTGACGAGAACATTGGGTCTCGTATATGGTAATCTTGCAAGCTGAGTTCCATAATAGGTTGCAGAATCATCAAATCTGATATTTGATATCTCAAACCTCATATGGACAAGAATATTGGGTCTGTATATGGTAATCTTGCAAGATGAGTTCCATAATAGGTTGCATAACCATCCAATCTTATATTTGACATCTCAAACCTCACCTGGACGAGAACATTGGGTCTATATGGTAATCTTGCAACCTGAGTTCCATAATGGGTTGGATAATTATCCAATATGATATTTGATATCTTAAACCTCACCTGGACGAGAACAGTGGGTCTTTATGGTAATCTTGCAAGCTGAGTTCCATAATAGGTTGCATAAACCATCCAATCTGATATTGACATCTCAAACCTCACTGTCTGAGAACATTGGGTGTGTATATGGTAATCTTGTAAGTTGAGTTCCATAATAGGTTGCAGAATCATCCAATCTAATATTTGATATCTCAAACCTCACCTGGACGAGAACATTGGGTCTGTATATGGTAATCTTGCAAGATGAGTTCCATAATACGTTGCAGAACCATCCAATCTGATATTTGACATCTCAAACCTCACTCTGACGAGAACATTGGGTCTGCATATGGTAATCTTGTAAGTTGAGTTCCATAATAGGTTGCAGAATCATCCAATATGATATTTGACATCTCAAACCTCACATGTACGAGAACATTGGGTTTGTATATGGTAATCTTGCAACCTGAGTTCCATAATAGGTTGCAGAATCATCCAATCTGATATTTGATATCTCAAACCTCACCTGGACGAGAATATTGGGTCTGTATATGGTAATCTTGCAAGCTAAGTTCCATAATAGGTTGCAAAATAATCCAATCTGATATTTGATATCTCAAACCTCACTTGGACGAGAACATTGGTTCTGTATATGGTAATCTTGCAAGCTGAGTTCCATAATAGGTTACAGAGTCATCCAATCTGATATTTGACATCTCAAACCTCACCTGGACGAGAACATCGGTTCTGTATATGGTAATCTTGCAACCTGAGTTCCATAATAGGTTGCAAAGTCATCTAATTTGATATTTGATATCTCAAACCTCATCTAGACGAGAACATTGGGTCTGTATATGGTAATCTTGTAACTTGAGTTCCATAATAGGTTGCAGAATCATCCAATATGATATTTGACATCTCAAACCTCACCTGGACGAGAACATTGGGTCTGTATATGGTAATCTTGCAAGCTGAGTTCCATAATAGGTTTCAGAATCATCCAATCTCATATTTGACATCTCAAACCTCACCTGGACGAGAACATTGGGTTTGTATATGGTAATCTTGCAAGCTGAGTTCCATAATAGGTTGCAGAATCATCCAATCTGATATTTGATATCTCAAACCTCACCTGGACAAGAACATTGGGTCTGTATATGGTAATCTTGCAAGCTGAGTTCCATAATAGGTTGCAGAACCATCCAATCTGATATTTGACATCTCAAACCTCACCTGGACGAGAACATTGGGTCTATATATGGTAATCTTGCAACCTGAGTTCCATAATAGGTTGCAGAATTATCCAATATGATATTTGATATCTTAAACCTCACCTGGACGAGAACAGTGGGTCTGTATATGGTAATCTTGCAAGCTGAGTTCCATAATAGGTTGCAAAACCATCCAATGTGATATTTGACATCTCAAACCTCACCTGGATGAGAACATTGGGTCTGTATATGGTAATCTTGCAACCTGAGTTCCATAATAGGTTGCATAATCATCTAATCTAATATTTGATATCTCAAACCTCACCTGGACGAGAACATTGGGTCTGTATATGGTAATCTTGCAAGATGAGTTCCATAATAGGTTACAGAACCATCCAATCTGATATTTTACATCTCAAACCTCACCTGGACGAGAACATTGAGTATGTATATGGTAATCTTGCAATCTGAGTTCCATAATAGGTTGCAGAATCATCCAATCTGATATTTATTATCTCAAACCTCACCTGGAAGAGAACATTGGGTCTGTATATGGTAATCTTGTAACCTGATTTCCATAATAGGTTGCAGAACCATCCAATCTGATATTTGACATCTCAAACCTCACTTGGACGAGAACATTGGGTCTGTATATGGTAATCTTGCAACCCGAGTTCCATAATATAGGTTGCAGAATCCACTCAGGATCCATCCAATCTAATATTTGACATCTTAAACCTCACCTTGATGAGAATATTAGGTCTTTATTTGGTAATCTTGTAACCTGAGTATGCCTTGTTTTGTTTCCGATTATGTGTTTGACCATAAATTTAACCAACTTCACCACAAATTTGACAAAGTTCACCTCGTTCCGGACGCCTTTGACTTAGATATTTTGAGATGAAAAGCAAATCTCTCCTCAATTATTGTACTCTTCTCTCTTGTCCAAAAGTTTTGGCTCTCAAATTTCGTTTCCCTCTCAAGTTCCGAATCTAATAACTCTTATTGATATCCATTCCCTCCCAAATTTGAAACCCTATCAGATTTCCCTCTCAAATTTCATTTCCCTCCTCTCAAATTCGACTCAATAATTTCAAATTTCCTCATATTTTTTTAAAAGAGTGAGACGAAGAACTCAGACCTTTTTCCCATCTTCACTCAACTCAAAATAGTGAGACGATGAACTACGATACCTCTTTACCCGCATCTTTCAATGTATCTCATTCAATCTCAAGGTGTTTTTCTTTGTGCCTTTTAGCTATGAATATATTTATCAAGATTTTTTATTTTTCTCCTTTAGGGTTTCAATTTGTTTAATAGATTCACTGGCATGTTTTAGATTTGTACTTTTCTCTTTAAAATTAGGGTTTTCCTGGTTGTAATCTCAATAGATTTTAACAAGATATTTTCGATTTTTGGTTGTGGATGTTGTTTACTGCTTAACATCTATATTGTTTACTGCTTAGCATCCATGAGTAATGTCTTTCAATAGATTTCTGCTTTACATTTAAGGTTTATTGATTTTTAGTGGTTTTCATTATCTTTCAATAGTTTGTTCTAATCTATATTCTTTATATGTTGATGTTTATTGCTTTACATTCTTTTTTCTCTTGGATGTTGTAGTCACTTTCTATAGATCACAACCCAAATAAGGTTTATTCAACTGTAATCTCTTTCATCAGATTGCTGCTCTAGATTTATGGTTGTTTGGTTGTAATTTATTTCCCTCTTGTTTTGTATGCGGTTTGTTGTTAAATTTCCTATATGGACAGTATTGGTCCTGCAAATCTCTTTAAGCGTTTGAATAAACTCATTATTAGACAAAATTAACTTTGTCAAAATGAATTTATTCTAGCCCTTAGAGAGACTTGGAGGATTAGTATACACCTACATCGATATGAGTTGTATCCTTCGTTTAGGATTCTACCCATTCCCATGAACACGATGCTGCTGCAGGTTTCCTTTATAATCGCAGGTTTGTTTTGTCACCTATTATGATCTATTCAATAATGAAGTTTCTATAAATGATTTGATTCCAAGTTGTTGAACATGAATTGCAGGATTGGCATACAACCACAAAAGCACAGGAAATTCATTTTTATGCCTAAAGATACAACACCCATCACAGAGTTTTCGGAGACAAAACATATATATTACTTGTCAAGTTTTTTGAAGGCTCTGTGCATGTGGGTTGTATCTTTTGGCACAAATCATGATCCCCTTATAGAGATGGATGCAGCAAACTAGACAAGTAACCTCCTTAATTCCAGTTGGAAAGTGAACATGAGGCGGCTACATGTTTCCTTAAGGTTTGTTTTTTACCTATTATGATCTCTTCAAGTTTGTTTTTTACATGATTCCTGACAAAAGATGAAACTTACCACCATACAGTTTCCGGGAGTGGAGATGTATTAGTTGTTAGGTTTGCTGTAAATGAAGGAGATCAATGCAGCAAACCTGCCAACTGACTCATCTCCACTCTAATTTCATTGGTGGGTAAACTCGTATAGTAATTAGTTTCTCTTGTTATCTCTAGTCTCTCTTGGTTGATACACTAACTTAATAACATTCGTTTTTTGTTCTGTGGAACCGTAAACCCTATGTAGGTGGGTTGTTTATTTTGGCACAAATCAACCTCACCTTACTACCCTTCCCTTTGTTTTGCCAGGATTCATTGATGCGACCTGAAGCTGCGTAAGTGTGGTGAAAATTCATAGGTAACAAGTGAATATCTTGTAATGTATTTTTGCCACCACTTACGTAGCCTTGCAGGACTAGTGTATATCAAGATAAGAGATGTGGTAGTTTTGGGGTACTTAGAGATGTGCTCGCATTTCAAATATATGAGACATTGTTGATGCGAAGGTGCAGGTTCCCTTTTCTATCTCAAGTTTGTTTACTTACCTATTATGATCTCTTCAAATATATGTTTACATGACTCCTGCCAACAGGTACAACTTATCACCATAGATTTTTCAGAGTGGATCCATATTAGTCATTAGGTTTGCTGTAAAAAAAGGACATCGATATAACTGACTTGACAGCTAATATGTTTTCCTCTTTAATTCCATTAGTGACTAAGCTCTTATGATAATTAGTTTCCCTTGTTATCACTAGTTTCTCTTGGTTGATTCACTTACTATCGTTTTGTTTTTGTTTTGAGAGGATTCACTAATGTAAAGTTCTGGAGAACACCTAATGCGGAGAAAGTTGCCAAGTCTTTTTCAAAGAAGGTTTGTTTTGTTACCTTGTGATCTCTTAATTAAAGCATGTATTCTACATGATTCTTGTCAAAAAGGTACAACCTACCACCATAGATTTTTCAGAGTGGATATGGATTAGTTGTTAGGTTTGCCGAATGAATTTTCAGCCTTGCAGGAACCACTAATACATTCTCCTCTCTAATTCCAATGGTGACTAAACTCTTACGATAATTAGTTTCCCTTGTCATTATTTTATCCTGACTGAAATACACACTTACTATCATTCTCTTCTTGGTTTCTAAGGACTCATTGACTGGTAGACTTGAAGTGGGAGAAGTGCTAGTGACGTAGTACCATCTGAAGTGAAGAACAAGATATGAGATTGTTGGTTGTTCCTGCAAGGATGTTCAAGATTTGGATTAATTGAAGTTGCTTCAAATGATTTTATTCAATCTCTTGAACATGTCTTGTAGGATAGGTATACAACAACGAAAGAACAAGATATTCATTTTTATGCCAGAATAAACAACTCACCACAGAGAGTTTTCGTAGATAAAACATATTAATGTACTTATTAATTTTTCGTAAACTCTGTGTAGGTGCATTGTTTATTTTGGCACAAATCAAACTCACCTTATTGAGATAGATGCCGCAAACCTGACAAGTAACCTCTTTAATTCTAGTTGGTGAGTAAACACTTAACACATTATAGTTTTTTGCACTACTTATCATTATTATGGTCTCCTTCCCTTAATTAAAATTTAGTTGCGTGGATAGCTATACAACAAATGAAGATCAAGATATATTCATTTTTATGGCAGGATAAACAACTCACCACATCGAGTTTTTGTAGAGAAAACATATTACTTGTTAATTTTTCGAATAGTCGATGCAGATGAGTTGTATCTTTTGCCACAAATAATGCTCACCTTATGGAGATTGATGCGACAAGCTCCGACAAGCAACCAACTTAATTGTTGGTGAGTAAACTCTTAACACATTAGAGTTTCATTACTTATCATTATTATGGTCTCCTCTAAATAAAAATTTGGTTGACTCATACTACCATTGTCTTTGCTTTTTGAGGATTCATTGATGCAAACACCGAAGGCTGGACAAATGATGAACAAGCGAGACCGTGTTGGACTTGTGTACAAGCGAGGGATGAACTTGTAACCAAGATCAAGTTTCTTGAATTAAGTTATCCCTTCCCTTGTATTGCGTTGCATGACATTCAATGTTACAATATAATTAGACCTATTGGTGTGCAGGAATACCTTGACATGTGGACAAGTTAGAAGATGTGAGATAGTGTTGGTCCTGCGAAGCTGTTGAAGTAGCACAACCGAGAAGTAACACATTATCGTCTCTAATTCTCACGAAGTTGTTGAATTAAGTTGTAGTAAACTCTTACTACAACTTTTCATACTTTTTCATATGAACTGTGTATGTGAATTGCCAGTTACAATTCTGTCAAATAAATATAACCTTTTGATACTTCAGTTGTCAATGTTCAAATTATTATGGTTGAATGGATTTTGGATGAGATCCATAATGAATAAATGTTGATATTCACCAATGAAAATGTATGAAATCCAGAATGATAATGCACATATAACTGAATGATTCTTTGTATCTCATGCGAACATTGTTCATGTTAGAGCACTGCTCAGTCGAACTCGCAAGCATTTCTATATCAAGCTTGTTTGTCAATGTTAGTGATCAAAACTATAAGTCTTGATTTCTAGTCTGCTTATAGATGTCTCGGACAAGGATAGATTGTGTAGTTGAGCATTAGACTTCACGATGTTAATCTTTGAAGACGGAGAACTACTAAGGAGAGCTTGTGGAACTTCATCAACAAAAAGGTATGTGGAGACTGAAACTCATCTATCACTTGGAAAGTCTATTTCTAGTATATCTCCTATATTGAGACATAAGTCATGTTACGATATAGTTTTATATTATACACATTTGAGATTTCGAGCTGAGTTTAACTCGCTTACATATTTCTCGGAATATGTATTGGCAAGCTTTCGCTTCGACAAAGTTCATCTTATATTCTTGACAAAAGTCAAAAGATGATCATGTGAAAATTGCCGAGTAACATCTTACATGGTTTGTGTGATACAATCATTTGGTGTAGACTTGGAATGTTTCTTTATGATTATTTCAATAACTTGAAAATTTCTTTGATGCTAATAGTGTGTGAAAACGGATATTGTCATCCTCTAAGAAAGTTTCAATGATTGAAATAAGAGTTTAAAACACTTAACCATTATTGGATTGTGACATGTTGTGTACTCTTGCACATATGTTGTCCATGTCCGGGAACCATAGTATGCGTACATGTTGGTTTGAGAAGTCGGGGAACCTAAGTATGCGCACCCGTACGTGTACTGTTGTAAGGTTCATGTCCGAGATTTTCTGCTGGGATTGGAGGTATGCGTATGTTCGCGTCTTGTGAAACCCAATTTGGGTCCGGTATTTCAAGTATGCGTACCCGTTCGCGTACTTGAAGGTTAAAGTTCTAAAATCGGTTATGTACATGAACTAATACATTTATATATTAAGGAATGCATTCTTGAAAACCGTGGCTATAATGTTCATGATTGATTCGAGTGAATCAAACCGATTTTGCTTCGATTGTGTTCTTGTATACTTCTATGAGAATATAGCAATTGAACAACTCTTTAACTAGTTTCATTTGAGTCATTTGAACTAGTTATGGTTAAGATGAATAAGGTTGATATGAGACTGTTCATATGACTAACCTTGGTTAACTATTGTTGAGCCAACATAGTGTACACGTTTAGGTACGGTTACATAAACCTAAATAAAGGTACATTTCATTTGTGTATAACAAGCTAAGTTAGATCTAACGGTTGAAAGATATTAGCTTGAGTCTACTCAGGTTTTCATCTAACGGTGAATAATGCATGCTTTGTTACCAAGGTAACTTAGATTTCAAAACCTGATTTGAAAACTATATAAAGGAGAACTCTAGCAACTGGGAAACCTAATACCCACACCTCCCGTGTGATACTAGTTGCATAAGCTATAGTCGATTCTCCTTTAACCTTAGGTTTTTCACGAAACCTTGTAGGTTAACGACTTGAAGACTTCATTGGGATTGTGAAGCCAGACCCAAATATTTTCTTTGTAGTTGCGTGATCTGATCTTGCATCTTCTATCGTGTTTGGGTACGATCTTCTTTAAGATTGGCTCGATATTTATTCTCCGATAGGCAAGATAAAAAGTAATCACAAACATCTTCGTCTCATCGTTTGTGATTCCACAACATCTTGTTTCGCTACCATACGATTAAGATTGTTGTGAGGTGATTGATAATACTAGGTTGTTCTTCGGGAATATAAGTCTGGTTTATCAATTGGTTCCTGTTCACCTTGATTTATCAAAAGACGGAACAAAATTCATAGGTATTTTTGTGGGAGACAAATTTATCTATTCCTATATACTTTTCTGTGAGACAGATTTGTTTATCAAGTCTTCAAATTTGGGTCGTAGAAACTCTTGGTTGTGGGTGAGATCAGCTAAGGGAATCAAGTGCGTAGTATCCTGCTGGGATCAGAGACGTAAGGAGCGCAACTGTACCTTGAATCTGTATGGGATTGATTAGGGTTTAACTACAGTCCAGTCCGAAGTTCATTAGTAGTAGGCCAGTTTCTGTAGCGGCTTAATACAGTGTGGTGTTCAAATCTGGACTAGGTCCCGGGGTTTTTCTGCATTTGCGGTTTCCTCGTTAACAAAACTTCTGGTGTCTGTGTTTTTTTTTCCGCATTATATTTTTATATAATTGAAATATCACAAGTTGTGCGTTGAATCGATCAATTGGAAAATCCAACCTTTGGTTGTTGATTGAGATTGATTGATCCTTGAACATTGGTCTTTGGTACCGTTCAAGTTATTTCTCTTATATTCAATCGGGCTCGCAAATTTCTATTTGCTGATTGCAGATTTAATTGAGATATAGAGATACAAAACTCTTGGATATACTTTTCTCTAGATTGAGTCTAACTGTCTAGTTGATTCTCTTGAAAGTATATTAAAGTTTGTCTATTCAGATTGCCAAACATATTATTGGGTGTGGTTGTTGTACCCCCGTTTTTTTCAATTGGTATAAGAGCAGGAAAACACGTTAAAGACCTTGTAAGTCTGTGTTTGTAGCAATCTAATTATTATGGACGAGTCTATCTCTAATAACGTACCAGTTCAGAAATTACCAGATGAGTTTCAAAGGTTGGATTCTCCTGAGAAAACTGTCACATCTAAGTCAATATTTAAACATTCTCTAAGTGTAGAAACTGATTAGGAAACACGCCTAGAAGAATAGTTGGATGAACTTTCTGATGAAGGTGATTCAAATATTGATAGAGATGTTGATGAGGAAGTCTCAGAGTATGTTAAGTTTTTGGATTCTTTGAAAATAAAGATGATTAAAACTTCTCATGTCACACCTCTTCTGACTCCTATCTGTCGAGAAAACAAGAAATTGAAAAGGATTTATGGAGGTCTTTATGGTTGGAATCACTCTTGCAAATCGGTTTTCAAATATTTCGAGGAAAACCTGAGTAGAAAGTCACTTGAATGTGATAATGTTTATCAAAAATACTTCTTGTTGGAAGAGAAACTTGCAGAATCTTAAGCAATGAATAACTCCCAAAGAAACAAGTTTTGATGACAGAGAAAAAGCACTTATCTCGCTCGAGAAAACGCCTTGAGGCGGATTTAGCTATCATCTTTATAAAATCAAGATGTTGGAAGATGACTGGAAAAAGTTCAATACTAGTTCAAGCAAATTAACCACTATGCTAGGAGAAAGTAAAAATCATCGTGATACACGAGTATTAGGCAATAAGGGAATAGATGCTCCAAGTATTAGCAAAGAGGTAAAATTTGTCAAGGATAGTGATTCTTCTCAACAAAAGGTTTCCACTGATGGAAAAAGTGAAAAACCTTCACCGATAGTTAAGGTTCGAAAGAGCAAAGTATATCAACCTCCAAAGCCAGCACACACAGATTGAGGTAAGAACATTCCTTATGTTTACCACTATTGCGGAAATAAAGGTCATCTGGAAAGGAGATGTCGTTTCCGTATAAGGAATGAGAAACTTCATGATGTTCTCGTTTGGGCATTACAAGAAGTTGTGAAACCAAGATCATATGTTAAGACTAATCCCTTAACGTTACGTGTTGTAACCGTCCAACCTTTATGCAAAGGAATCAGTCTTTGTGATAAACCTAGATTTGTCTATGAACGTCATACGAATACTTTTCACCATCGTAATGGTTATCAAAAGGATAACTTCGTAAAGACAAAGACAAGATCCGATGCTCCCAATTGGAGAAAGACTAACTTGCAAAAGAATAGTCAATCCAATTCTCTTTCGAGAAATCTAGAAGAGAGTAATGGGAAGAAGGTTCTTATTGTTCCTAAACGCACTCAGAAGTGGGTAATGAAAAAGCGGGGGTCTAACAACCACAACCAATATTTCGCTTAGCAATCTGTATGGACTAACTCCAATATACATTTAAGAGAATCAACTAGACAGTCAGACTCAATTTTAATAAAAGTATATCAAAGAGTTATATCTCACTTTCTCGATTCAATACTTACTCAAGCAAATAGAAATCAAAATTGAATACAAGAGAAATCACTTGAACGGTACCAAAGACCAATGTTCAAGGATCAATCAATTTCAATAAACAACCAAAGGTTGGATTTCCCAATTGATCGATTCAACGCACAACTTGTGATATTTCAATTATATAACAAAATATAATGCGGAAAAGAAATAACACAGACACCAGAAGTTTTGTTAACGAGGAAACCACAATGCAGAAAAACCCAGGGACCTAGTCCAGATTGAACACACATTGTATTAAGCCGCTACAAACACTAGCCTACTACAAACTAACTTCGGTCTGGACTATAGTTGAACCCCAATCAATCTCACACTGATCCAAGGTAAAATTGCGCTCCTTACGTCTCTCGATCCCAATAGATACTACGCACTTGATTCCCTTAGCGATCTCACCCACAACTAAGAGTTGCTACGACCCAAAGTCGAAGACCTTAATAAACAAATCAGATCACGCGTAAAAATCTACGATAATTGATAAATCTTCTCTCACAGAAATACCTACGAGTTTTTGTTTCGTCTTTTGATAAATCAAGGTGAACAGAACCAATTGATAATCCCGAACTTATATTCCCGAAGAACATCCTAGAATTATCAATCACCTCACAATAATCTTAATCGACTAGAGAAAGAAGATATCATGGAATCACAAACGATGAGACGAAGATGTTTGTGACTTCTTTTAATATTTCCTATCGGAGAAATCAATCTCAAGCCAATCTTACGATTGTACTTAGTACGATAGAAACAGCAAGATCAGATCACGCAGCTACAAAGAAAATAGTTGGGTCTGGCTTCACAATCCCAATGAAGTCTTCAAGTCGTTAACCTACTGGGTCTCGATATAAACCTAAGATTAAAGGAGAATCGACTCTAGCTAATACAACTAGTATCACACAGGAGGTGTGGGGATTAGGTTTCGCAGTTGCTAGAGTTCTCCTTTATATAGTCTTTTAAATCAGGGTTTGCAATGTAAGTTACCTTGGTAACAAAGCATTCAATATTCACCGTTAGATAAAAACCCGATTAGATTCAAGCTAATATCTTTCAACCGTTAGATCGAAACTTAACTTACACACAAATGAAATGCACGTTTATTTAGGTTTGTGTAACCATACCCAAACATGTACACTTAGTTGGTTCAACAGTAGTTAACCAAAAGGTTAGCCATATGAGCACTTTCATATCAACCATATTCTTCTTTACCATAACTAGTTCAAATGACTCAAATGAACTAGTTAGAGAGTTGTTCAATTGCTTAGATCTTATAGAAGTATACAAGACACAATCAAAGCAAAAAAGATTTGATTCACTCGAATCGATTCATGAACTTTATAGCCACGGTTTGCAAATATGCATTCCTTAGTTTATGTAAGTTTAAGTTCAAGAATAATCGTTTTTAGAAAATAACCAACTTAAGTACGCATACTGGTACGCGGACTTAAGTACCCGAAATAAGTTTGTTTTCAGTTCACAAACTCCAGCAGAAATTCACGGGATGTGAACTTCCGACAGTGCGCGTACTGGTACGCGGACTTTAATTCCGGTTTTCCTGAGAAGCAAAGTACGCATACTTTGGTTCAAGGATCAAGGACTTACACACGTATGAGTTATCACATAATGTTTATATCCAACCATGGTTATATACTCTAAACTCTCATTTCAATCATTGAAACATTCTTAGATGACGTTATATAGTTGTTGTTCACAAGCTATTTTTCGTCAAAGCAATTTTCAAGTAATTGAAACTTAATATGACTTTCGTCACTAGTAAAGATGAACTTTGCCAAAGCGAAAGCTTACCAACACATATTTCGAGAAATAGATAATCGAGATAAACTCGGCTCGAAATAGCAAATGTGTATAATCAGTGTCTATATAGCAATACAACTTTTGTATCAAGATAGGAGATAGAGTAGATAGACTTTTGAGTGATAGATAAGTTCAAGTCTCCACATACCTTTTAGTCGATGAAGTTCCACCAGTTCCTTGAGTAGTTCTTCGTCTTTGTATGATGATCCCCATGGAGTCTAGAGCTCAACTACACTTTATATCCTAGTCCGAGACTTAGCTATAAGTAGACTAGAAATCAAGACTTATAGTTTTGGCAACTAAACTTGACAACAAGCTTGAGATAGAAACACTTGCGAGTTCAATCGAGCGGTGCTCTAACAGTACCAAAGAAAGCCTATGATACTTTGGAGTGTGGAAAGGAATGATCTCTTAGAAAATTCCATGACTGTGGAGAAGGCAATATCCATGATGTTGGAACTTACAAAGTTCTTTGGAAAGATGGGTTTGGATATGAAAGGTTCTAAAAGCGATCTCTTTCATGATAATTCAAAAATGAAACAAAATAAGCCAAAAACTATAGATGGTGAAAATTCCATAGTTACTTTAAAAGTCTGTTTTCAGTCACTTGTGGTGAACAATACATTGTTCACCTCAACACAACTTGATTGTGTTGTAAGTGCATCCTCACCAAGGAATGCCTGCTATGTATAAGGTGAGGGGAAGCACGAGAATTGGGGCGCACATATTATGTTTGGTAAGGTCGTAGGATTCGGTTGGATTCTTCTAAAAAGGTATTTCTATAAAATTGAGCAAGATTTGTGTTTTTATTTGCTTAGAGCACTTATAATGATTCATGTACCTTGCTTATCATTCATTTCTACCTAACTTGATCTGTGTTTAAGGTTCTTAAGTGTTTAGGTTTGAAAATAGTAGTTCGGGATGATTGGACTTCATGGTACACATACCATGTATGCATACCATCATTTAAAATCAAAATCCAGGGATTTTAGTACGCATACCCATTTGCATATTGCTCCAGGTCACGAAAATTCGTTTGCAAACCGGTATGCATACTGGCCTCTAGACGTCAATGTTCGGTAAACTTGTTTTGTCCGTAACTTCTTCGTTCGAACTCGGAATGACCTAATTCTTTTTGTATTCTCTTCCTATTTGAATTATATTCAAATTGAATATGAGAATTCTTGAATTTGGATGAGTTAAGATTGGGCATTGTCCTGTCTCTTGTTTTTGAGTGTTTTGCTCTGTTTTGTCGCACTTGTTCTACTTCTCTTGGACTTGGGCACTTGGATTATTGGATTAATCCTTTTCTAAGATCATTTGTAACTTTTAAAAGAATGATATTGGTGAATCACAAAGAAGGAAGTTCAAGAATGGGCAATAGTACGCATTGCTATGGAATTCTTGAATGTTCACAATCATTTTATGTGAACTATGGTGCATGGTCGTTGATGACTTTGTATGTTCTTTTTTGTACGCCTTTGGTAGCTATTCTTGGTGTAAATCCGTGCGAAAAAGATTGATTCTACCCTCTAAGGACAAATCATCTTATATGTGCATTACAAGTTTGTCTTGATGTCTAGGAAACTTATTATGAGAATTTATTGTTGTGTTTTTAAGAAGAATAACTAGGGTTTGGAATAGCCATTATTGTGAGTACACATAGATATTGCCAACGTTTTTCATCTTGCAATGTTTTTAGATTTATTTATTTAAATTTTAAAGTTGATTTGGAAGATGATTTTTGCAAAATTAATCTTTATGGTTTTATATATTGCAAATTTTTATGGGATATGTTGTTTACGTCCGTGAACCTTGACTGTCCCATACTTGTTCAAAAGTTATCTCTATTATATGTCAGTATGAAAGTATTGATAAAAGATAAATGAACTTTTGACTACAAAAGTTAAGGCTTTTATGTCATTATGCAAATATTGATGGAAGAAAGGATGAACTTTTGTTTACAAAGATTAAGTCTATTTTAGGTCATTGTGCAAATAATGATGAAAAATAGAATGAATCTTTGATTATTCCGTAGTATTGGTCTTTCCCTGATCCACATCTTTGTGTATATACTGTGTTGCTCCATAAGTTCTCTTATGTTGAGCATGACCAATTGAATTGATCATTTTCCTTGTGGTTATTTCAATTGAGATTTTTGGATACGAATTCATATTCTTATGTGATTTGTTAATGTCTAAAGAAATCCTTCTTTTCTTGTAAAAGTAAGGTCGCTCTTGTTGTTCTTTCGGGAATGATATTTAATGGGGGAGAGTTCTTATTTGAACTTGTGCTTAATTGCCAAATCTTTGTGGGGAATGCGGCTGTGGAATATTTTAGGGTTATCTTTATAAACTCCTATGAATGCATTTATAATGGCATCTAAACAAGTTGATATGTTGTTATTTTGCAAAGTATCTCCATGGAAATTTCATGAAGATCCCACTAATTTTCGTACCTTTGCCAATTTCTATTGACAAAAAGGGGGAGAATTAATGTGTAGTTCACACTACAAATACATATGGTTTACGGATAATTATGTAAGGGGGAGTGGTTTTCATTGTGAGATGAAGTATTGAATAAGGGGGAGTGATACATATCACCATAGTATTGTTGTCAAAGTTGTGATACAATTGAACTTTGATATTGTATAATGATACTATGACACTATATAACAATGATTGAAAGCAACTGTTTTCTCATTGTCATAGCTACGGATATTCAACAACTATGATGCTGAGTTGAACACATTTTGAATCATTGGAGTACTTGAAAGTGACGAAGATTTCGAGTAATGTTGAAGAATCAAGGAGATCAAGCATTTGGATGAGAAGCTACAAAGATTATTTATTTTGTATCCATATGTATTGATAGTTTTGTCACTAAAATTGACAAAGGGGGAGATTGTTAGAGCACTACTCGGTCGAACTCGCAAGCATTGCTATCTCAAGCTTGTTTGTCAATGTTAGTGATCAAAAAATATAAGTCTTAATTTCTAGTCTACTTATAGATGTCTCGTACTAGGATAGATTGTGTAGTTGAGCATTAAACTTCACGGCGTTCATCTTTGAAGATGAAGAACTACTAAGGAGAGCTTGTGGAACTTCATCAACAAAAAGGTATATGGAGACTGAAACTCATTTATCACTTGAAAGTCTATTTCTACTCTATCTCCTATATTGATACATAAGTCGTGTTACGATATAGTTTTTTATTTTACACATTTTAGATTTCGAGCTGAGTTTAACTCACTTACATATTTCTCGGAATATATGTTGGAAAGCTTTCGCTTTTGACCAAGTTCATCTTATATTCTTGACAAAAGTCAAAAGATGATCATGTGAAAATTTCCGAGTAACATCTTACATGGTTTGTGTGATACAATCATTTGGTGTAGACTTGGAATGTTTCGTTATGATTATTTCAATAAGTTGAAAATTGCTTTGATGCTAATAGTGTGTGAAAACATTTATTGTCATCCTCTAAGAAAGTTTCAATGATTGAAATAAGAGTTTAGAACACTTAACCATTATTGGATTGTGACATGTTGTGTACTCTTGCACATATGTTGTCCATGTCCGAGAACCATAGTATGCGTACTTGTTGGTTTGAGAAGTCCAAGAACCTAAGTATGCGCACCCGTGCGCGCGTCTTGTCGTAAGGTTCATGTCCGAGATTTTCTGATGGGATTGGAGGTATGCGTACGTGTTCACGTACTGGCGAAACCCAATTTCGGTCCGGGTATTTCAAGTATGCATACACGTTCGCGTACTTGAAGGTTAAAGTTCTAAAATCGGTTATGTACATGAACTAATACATTTATATATTAAGGAATGCATTCTTGCAAACCGTGGATATAATTTTCATGATTGATTCGAGTGAATCAAACCGATTTTACTTCGATTGTGTTCTTGTATACTTCTATGAGAATATAGCAATTGAACATCTCTTTAACTAGTTTCATTTGAGTCATTTGAACTAGTTATGGTTAAGATGAATAAGGTTGATATGAGAGTGTTCATATGGATAACCTTGGTTAACTATTGTTGAGACAACATGGTGTACACGTTTAGGTATGGTTACATAAACCTAAATGAAGGTACATTTCATTTGTGTGTAACAAGCTAAGTTAGATATTAGTTTGAGTCTAATCAGGTTTTCATATAACGGTGAATAATGCATGCTTTGTTACCAAGGTAACTTTGATTTCAAAACCTGATTTGAAAACTATATAAAGGAGAATTCTAGCAACTGGGAAACCTAATACCCACACCTCCTGTGTGATACTAGTTGCATAAGCTAGAGTCGATTCTCCTTTAACCATATGTGTTTCATGAAACCTTGTAGGTTAACGACTTGGGATTGTGAAGCCAGACCCAACTATTTTCTTTGTAGTTGCGTGATCTGATCTTGCATCTTCTATCATGTTTGGGTACGATCTTCTTTAATATTGGCTCAATATTTATTCTCCGATAGGCAAGATAAAAAGTAATCACAAACATCTTCGTCTCATCGTTTGTGATTCCACAACATCAAAAATTTCCTGATTTCGTGTAGTGTGGTATATATAATTACATCTATAAACCGATTTTCGAGGCTTCATTATAGAATCGGTTTATGTGGGTATCAGTATAATCCAATTCTTCATGCCTTAGAAATGTCAGGTTTTTATATATTTTCTAGTTGGAATCGGATTACATATGCAAATATATAAACCAATTACTGTCGAGGGAAAGTTCAATTTTTTTTCATTGTTTTCAGGTGCAATCGGTTTATGTTGCCAATTATAAAGACCGATTCTTGTTGGCATAAAAAGATAATAACTTTATACATGTTTACCTTTGAGAAGACCGATTGTGCTAAATTATTTCACTTTTTTCGAAAAAAACTAGTCGTTGGGTTCTTTCTCAATATAAATATACCTTATCCTTGGACCCAATTTGCCTCAAAATTGCTCATTCTATTTGCTCCTACTTCATATATTCTACAAATACTCATTTCATACAAGCATGGCATCGCTTGACTCTACCGAAGATTTGGCCATCATCAAAACATGGTACGTCGAAATTCGAGTTGTATATCTCTCCCCCGTAAGGGTAGAACCTGAAACCTTTTAGGCGAAGATATATAACAAACACTACACCAAATTCGGATTAGAAACGAGAAACCAAAGCCGTTACTAAAACGGGTTAGGTGGCCCTCCTCTGTTGCAAAAGTGGGTGTTACATTTTTTTTCGTAAAGGCTTTGTGGTCAGCATTAATTTTTTTAACGGCCCTAATGTGCTTGAGTCACACAATTTGCCACGTGGGTAATGTCGGGCCGTTCTGAATTTTTTTGCACAGAGATGTTGTAACAGCTTTTAGAGCTGTTACAGAACTTTTTTTGTAACAACAAAAAATTACCGCCGGTCAACCTTGACCTAGTCAAAATTGGTCAATTCAAGGTCCGACCAGCCAGTAATTTTTCTACCTAAATATACCTAATTCAATTTTTTAACCCGCATGAACCTTTCATTGAGTTTAATCATATAATATCATCCATTCAATAACAATAATTTCTTCTATTCTTTCTACATTCATTCAAGCAGTTTAGAAACTCTGGGAGAGTACCAAAATTCTTCTAAGTATCAAATTCTAAGTTACAAAATTACTAAGTTCATTGGGCAATCTAGAAATCTACAAAGCAATCTTCTCACCATTCATACTTGTTGCACCAGTCCTCATATTTGCCGTCCTTGTATTACAGATCCATGAACCTTACCTGCAACAAAATCACAACAAACAGCTTATTAGATTCACATATGCGAAATAAAAAAAAGGGCGATAGAATTGAGAAATGAAACATGGTTCTCGAACTTCATTATAATGCTCAAAAGACCCCAAAGAAGCACAAGCATAAAGCGAGGTAAAGTGACCAGTTAGATGCTTAATTTAAAAAGTTTGGGTGCTCAAAATAAAACAAATGTTACAACCGATAGGAACCAAATCGAATCTTACCCTTGTGCCGTGGATTTCTTAGGGATTGGATCTCCTAAAGGGTAACTAATCCTTCTCCTCGAGGGTTGTGTAGGTTAAAAACAATCGATTTCTTCTATCTTCTGCTCCAACAACCATCGAGGATAATTGACAGAGAGTGAGTAACATCATTCGGGAAGCTGTGTATGGATTTGCATAACAAAGATCTTCAAGACGACAAAATCGAACCCTTTGCATTGTCCATCTCTGGTCAAGAGGCACCAGCTCCACGGCCTGAATGGTTCAAACACCTGGAAGAAACAATATCACCTAATATAAGATCAAGTTTGAACATCGGACATCTTACTTATTACACAACAGAGCACATAGTAATCCTTACAAGAAAAGGAATGCTATTAGAGAGCCATAGAAAGAAACCAAAACATAATGAAAGAAAAGATAAAGAACCTTGTCCAAGGAGCGTGTTCATTGTCACATCGAACACAAAGATACCTGCAGACTTTTTTGCCCCGTAAATAACACTTTATCATTAGAGCCAACTTAAGAAAGTACTAAAAGAGCATAAATGTTCAAAATATAACATGATATTACCTGAAGCATGCATGGTCTCCCAACCTGACAATGATTCGAAAAAGCTTAGGTAAACGCCTCAAAAACGAGATAAGAAGTATAAATGCTTGGACCCGAGGATAAATGTATTTACTTGGCAGGATGTATCGTTTGTGATGCTTCGCAGTAGCTATTGACAGAGATTGTTGGGAAGGCCCTCACAGTCAATATAACTTTGGCATGTCTTTAATCTCCGAAAACAGCTGCCAAGAAAAACAAAAAAATAAATCGAGTGACTCGTAATGTTCAACAACTTATCTTTGGGTTAATAACATTAAACAAGATTGGTACCTGCGAACTTTTCCAAGTTACGGGTCTTTACATGCTGATACTTTAGCATATAACTTTGTTTAATGGAAAGCAACTTTGTGATGCAAATAAAAAAACTAAAATTAGTTTTAGTTACAGAAAAAATATAGTTATCAGCTCATACAAGCCACATAATAATCCACACTTGTATAAAATTCACTAAAACATTTACTCACCAGAATCTCGAGCTTTGTATCATCACCTTCTCCTAGAATTTCCTTATCTTAAGAGCAAGGAACCTAATTTTATCCGAAAAGCCGTTTAAAGATCAATAGTAGAACTTAAAATTGACAACTACTTTCGACATTAACTAAAAGCAATACAATGATAAATAGTAGTGTACTACATCAAAAAATATAACCTGAAGCGAAAGAGCTTACTTGTGATTATAGATCCAATTGTGTTACTTCCTTTGTCACTCACTCAAAATAAGTATTCCTACGCTCACAAATAAAAGTGGTTGCAAGTATAAGAATCATATACATTCCTAAGAACTAAAACAAAAGAACATGGTAAGAATAACTTATATGATTTTGAGTAGATTTTGAATGAGACAACAGTCCCACCGATGAACCAACGTTGAACAAAAAGACGCAACTATCTTAACTTTCAGGTCAAATTCCTACATCATTTTCAAATACAAACAACAAGCACGAAGGCGATTTACACCATGAACTAGACTTACACCTTGACAAAATGACTTCATGAATCAAGCAAAATTTCTCATTTAACATGATATATTCTACAACAAATCCTCTGGGCAGCGGTTGGTTTTAGTTTATGTACTATACTGATAATCATCTTGGAAAGTCACAATGCAAATAGGCATTAGTTATAACAAACTTACTAAGGTGATTGACAACTAAGGTAAATTGAAGCTTCAGAATAGTCAGAAACAAGCTTTATGATAGTTAGAAACAAAAAGAATTAACAAATAGTAGAAAGAAACTCAACACATTGAATCTACGGCACTCCATAGTTGTGCCTTTGAAAGTCAACAACTAGTAGAAACAGAAACATACCAAATAAAAGACAACATAAAAAAGCAAAAGTAAGTATGGAGAGAATGATCGAAAGGCTAATTACCTAAGTAGTTATTTCAAATCAAACCAAGAGGGAAAATTACCTAATCATCACCTCATACTCTCAATACTTAGAATACCCTTATAACAATAAGGTGCACATGAGCTACAAAGATTGAGAAAATTCAAATATGCGCAGTAAGACAAATACAAATAAATGCTAGTGAAATGGGATGAGCATTACAAATCCAACATCAAAATCATCAAGAATACCCATACAACAACACAGTTCAAAAACAATAAAAACATTGGACCCTCAAAAACAACCAATTACTTAATTAACATACCCTAAAACATACCCATTAACACAACACTAACAACAAATGACTTCAAATAACTTCATTAACAACAAATCGATCAAGTAGAAGTGAGGGATAACTTATGCATGGGTCAATATCTTCAAGAAATGCAAGTGAAGATGTTGAAAGTTCTTCTACTAATTGCTACAATAAAAAAGCGAATGGTACTTAAAACCTATCAACCAATTAAATTACAAACCTAAGTTTTCTGATACAATTTGTACCCTAACCCGAAATCAAAAAATTCATGGAACACGGTACAAATCGCATCAAAAAATCAAACCCAAACTTCAAACCCCATCTTTAATTGATAGAAGAAGAAGAAAACAAAACCCTAAATTTGTATAAATATTCTACACAGGCGGCCGAGAAGGAGATACAACCGATGAAAAAAAAGTGAAAACCCAAATCAAAATGGATGAAAATCGATTTTATTTTGGAGTTAAAAGAGGATGGAAGAGTTACCATGAATTTAAACGGAGATCTGCAGAGGAGAAGTGGGTTTGATAAGAACCCCGAAACCAAGTCGAGGATTAGTGTAAGATAAAAAAGAAGAAAAGATGATGATGAACACTTACACGAGATCTATGATTGAATGTTATTGAGATTATTGATGGTTTCTCGGGTAATAGTTTCACTAGGGTTTTGTTCGAGGAATGAAGAGAGGCGGGGGAGGAAAAGAAAGAAAAAGAAAATGAAAAGTGAAGATTCGATTCACCAAGGCATGGGAGGAAAAGCAAACGCCACGCATGTGAATGGCACACACATGGGAGGAAATATCCTCTAGTATTATTCATATTGGGTGGAAACAAAATAGCATGCATGTGAATGGCACACGCACAAATTCCAGTGTTACCACCCAAGTGTGACCAAGCGTGAGATCGCACGTGTATAAAAAAATTATTAACGGTTGTCCTCTTTACGAATTTTTAGAAAAATTAGTAACGGCGACTGTTACGAATTTTTGTAACGCCATTTGTAGTGGAAATTGTAACGGCTCATAAGCCGTTACAATTCTTGATACGAACCGGAATTTGGTGTAGTGAAATATAGGCAAGATTGTGGGAATCAAGACAAGAAGTCTTCAACAAATCTGCTAGAGCACCCTTTGCTCGGTCGAACTATAAGCGTTGCTATCTCAAGCTTGTTTGTCAAGTTTAGTTTCCAAAACTATAAGTCTTTATTTCTAGTCTACTTATAGCTAAGTCTCGGATTAGGATAGAATGTGTAGTTGAGCTTTAGACTTCACGACGTTCATCGATTGAAGACGAAGAACTACTCAAGGGAACTTGTGGAACTTTATCAACGAATGGTATGTGGAGACTTGAACTCATCTATCACTTGGAAAGTCTATTTCTATTATATCTCCTATTGAGACAAAAGTCGTATTGCTATATAGACTTCATTATACACATTTGATATTTGGAGCCGAGTTAACCTCGCTTATCTATTTCTCGAAATATGTGTTGGTAAGCTTTCGCTTTAACCAAGTTCATCTTTTATTCTTGACGAAAGTCAAAAGATTATCATGTGAAAATCTCTTGGTAACATCTTACATGATTTGTGCGATGCAATCATTTGGTGTAGAATCGGAATGTTTCGTATTGATCATTTGAAAATTGCTTTGAAGCTAATAGTTGTGTGAGACATTTATTATCGTCTTCTAAGAATGTTTTAATGATTGAAATGAGATTTTACAACAAGTAACCATGATTGGATATAAACACAGTATGCGTACTTGCATGTGTGTAGGTCAAAGTCCGGGAACCATAGTATGTGTACCCGTACGCGCACTGGTTGGTTAATGAAAGTCCGGGAACTTAGTATGCGTACACGTACGCGTACTGGCGTAAGCTCAAGTTCCGGAATTCAACTAAGTTTGTATTTCCGAGCGTTCCTTCAAGGTCTCTGATTGAAATTGGATTACAAGCGGCTCTATGGGTTTTCAGTGGAATGATGATGATGGCGGCTTCGGCATCGATCAACATTCTTCCGAATTTATTTCCTATGAGATGGACTGTGGTAATAAGTCCCCAGTCGTGCATCTCCTTGTCTGTGGATGAGGGTTCAAGGAGTATTTTAGGGGATAGACAGATGTCCACACAATGTAATTCGGTGTTATGAACATGTATTTCCTTTGTGCCATGAAGGATGTAGAGCAATTTCTGAATATGCTCGATCAATGATTGAACTGCTTCTTTGACTGGTTGTTCAGAGTGTAAAGGTTCTGACTGAAGAGGATTCTTGTGTACTCCTTCAGTCCCCGGTTGAAACTATTATGGATAAACCTTATCTTTGAAGATGTGGTTCAAAATATTATAGTTACTTGTTGGATGATCGATGAACGTATGAAGGAACAGTACTTGGGATTCTCCATTTCTTCTTCAGTTGGCTCTCTCCTGATGAACGACAATTTGATCGCACCATATTGAACCAAGACTTCCAGTAACTCGATCACTCCTTCATGAGAAGATAGAAGTTTGAGTCATCATCCTCATCATTTCTCCGTTCATTGATGCCGGGTCGAGGTTTATGCATTTTCGGATTGGTTATCTTTTCTTTGCGCCTTTAGAGGATCCTGGGATGTTGGAGAAGCGCTTCGATGCCGTGTCTCGGCTTTCCTTTCATTCCTTTCAGCAACAACGTTTGTTGAAGGCTAGAGATTGTACTGATTATTGACTAGGCGTCGGCTGCTTCGAGGTTCCTCGATCTTGCAGACTTTGCTCTTTCCAGTAAAGTAGGTGCAGTAGTCGCTGATCGTTTGGCTGCTTCATGAAGCTCTGAGAAAGTCTGAAACCGGAGATTTTCCAGCAATGCTCTGTAGACTGGGATCTTTCTGTTGATGCACAAGTCCACCAGTTGTTGTTCAGTGACATTCAGGTCATGACAATCCAAAGCTTGGACTCTGAACCTCTTCACATAATTGTTCAGATGTTTATTGTTCTTCTGAGACATTCTTCCTAAATCAGATATAGTGATCTGCTCTCTGAGACGAAGAAATATTTCCGGTAGAAGGCATTAACCATTTATCCTTAGCTGATGATGTTTCCCGGTGCAATGTTGTTGTACCAAGTATATGCTCTGCCTGTCATACACTTTGAGAACTTCTTCAAATGGACGACATGATTGTGTTCATGTTCGCCTAGTGCTTCCCGAAATCGAGTAACATGATCTCGAGCATTCCCTTCCTGTTGTAGAGTATGAACGTTGGAGAGGTGTAGCCCTTCGAGAGAGGAATTCTTTGCGTAGCAGCGGGATATGGAGGTTGATGACGGTGAACTGATGGTGTTTTGTCTTTCCTCAATCCTCCATGAAGCGTTCCCGAGGTCTTCATGGGTGATGAAGCTTGCAGGTTCCTTCGTTGGAGGATTATCTGCAACCTTGTGGACTGCATCATCGTCTACTACATGGATTGGAGTGACTTGATCGTAGTCGAAGATGTTTCTTTAGCTTTTCCTTTCTCCCCGAGTTTTCTCGACATCTTATGCAAAGTCTTGAGATAATTGCGTAACTCCTTCCCGAGTAGTAGCCATATCATTTGATTTTTGGCGAAAACTTCCTGGACCTTGAGATCAGCTATGGTGGGTGGATTTCTCGACTTCCTCGGGATGACGGTAGAAGAGAGGATGATTTCCAGTGTTGGTTTTAGGAGGAGTAGTATCACCACCATTGTTGGAAGAAGGAATGGTTTCTGGAATACTATCATTGTTATTGTTGCTAGTGCTAGCGTCGTTTGCATTTGTAACTAACCCAAACCTAAGACCAGCCATCTTGCAAAAATGTGAGATTGCAACCGAGAGATTAATCTCCCACTTTGTGGTCGCCAATCTGTAGATGGGGCAAAATGAGTTCTTTGGTTTTACGGAATTGAGAGACGACCGTGCGGAGGAAACTCCTTGAACCGAGTGAACTGTCAAACCTCACACATATGTACTTTGCAAAAAGGAGTGCTTTGAATTTGAGAGATCAATCTGTAGGACTCCGGCCTAAACCAAGACAATGGCGTTTCCCAGTCAATTCGGTCACAAGAGAGGATTGGTCAATCTGTTGGAGGAAGTCGAGAAATGTGTGAGATCCATGGTGATCGAAGATTGTAGGTGTGTTGTGTATTATGCGGAAGAAATAAGATAAGCTATGATTGATTGAATTTGCTCTGTTGAGAGCAATTGCTCAGACGTTGAGTTGTTAATCTCTTGTTGTCTGTTTGACGAAAGATTGTCCTTTTTTTCAATCATGATTCAGAGACTTATTTATATTGCTAAAATTGTAAACACCTTGATCCCATGAAGTGTGACAATTGTTGGAGTCAAAGAGTGGGGAAGTGAAATCGTGTTAAAACAATTTACTCATCGTGCGGAGACTTGGTTGATTTTCCATCCACTACTTTGCTAACTCCTCCAACTCGATTGCACGACTTGCTCACATTCTCATCGTGTGTATGAACACATGTGTCGTAGACTTCCAGACCAAAACCCTAGTTAATATCCCCCATGTGACACGACTGATGTATCGTGATTGTGGAGTCTGCAAGGCAGACGTGTATTTAGTTAGTTAGTTAGTTAGTTGTTGACTTTATGAGACGATGAGTCTTTGTATTCTTGAGTCGAACGTGATTTGCAAATGTTCTCGAGACTCATGGATTGAACGCCTGTCTGTTGAGGCATATAATTCTTGAATATATGTTGATAGTTAAGGTGAGCAAATATTGCTCATTTGATGAGTTGTTGAATATTGATAGTTGAACCAATATTCCTTAGTTTGAGCAAACATTTCTCATCCTGCAAATATTACTCGTTTGATTAATTATTGGTAGCGCAGGACCAAATAAAATATTAATTTAAAATACTTGCAACCAACCGAGTATAATCAATCAAAATGTTGATCATGGGATCAACGTAAAATTATTAAGCGTTTGAATGGGAATTATGAACCTTGGATTCGAAAACCTAATTTGATCGATTCAGATCAATTGATAATTTATTGAAAATCAACCATGGAGCGAATGAGGGATCGGCTACATGGGATGATGGATCGACCATGTAGCTCCCGGATGCTCGAGTGAGCAAATACAAAGTCTCTTGAAAACCAACAGGTGAAAAGATGATTAAATCTTTGGTTTAATCATTTATTATAATAGTGCTTTCGTCTAAGCGTTGCGCAATAAAACCTAATTATGAAGAGATGAGGGACCGACCAAGGGGTCATGAAACCAGCCCTGGTTGGTCATGGGACCGAATGACGCTCATTTTATGAAATTCCAAATTGTTTAGTGTTTGAACCTAATGTGAACAAATTAAGTCAAATGATGAAAGTGTGCGGGACCGGCCTCTTACAAGCCAAAGAGCCAATTTTGGTCGGTCAAGGTAATATGCTCATGTCACCAAAGTCTTCGTGTCTCGGTCCTAAGAATTTTGATATTTTCTGATGCGCGTTTGAGCAACATTTTGAGAAAATATGAAGAAATCAAGGTTTTTGCTCAAACTGAGGAAATTTCATAAGATGAAGGAAATAATAATAATAATAATAATAGAATAAGAAATCATGAAGTGTGGGATCGTCTATGGCCAAGGCATGGCTGGCCGGTCAATAAGCCCGGTCCCATGGCACTTTTCCTAATTTTATGTTATTTTCATTATTTTAAGGAAATATCATGAAATCAAGGAATTTGTTGAAACCAAGAATTTCCTTAAAGTGAAGGAGTTTCCATGAGATGAAGAAACAATAATATTAATAATAATAATAAAATAAAGGGCATGTGGGACCTACCACGACTAGGGCATGGTCGGCCGGCAGGCTTTTCCCTGAGTCTTCCCTAATTTTATATTATTTTATGATTTTAAGGAAACATCATGAAATCAAGGAGTTTGTTGAACTAAGGAGTTTCATTGAAATGAAGGAGTTTCCATGAGATGAAGGAAACATTAATAATAATAAAATGAGGGGCGTGCGGGACCGGCCACGACTAGGGCATGGTCGGTCGGCTAGGGCCCGGTCCTGTGAGTCTTCCCTAATTTTATATTATTTCCATGACTTGAAGGAAATATCATGAAATCAAGGAATTTCATGGGATGAAGGAAATAATTAATAAAATAATAAGGATTCATGAGGTGTGGGACCGGCCATAACTAGGGCATAGCCGGCCGGCTACTAGACCCGGTCCCATGTCACCTTTCCTAATTTTATATTATTTCCTTGATGTGAGAGAAACACCATGAAACTGAGGAGATTCTTTAAAATGAAGGAGTTTTGTTCAAAATGAAGGAATTTTCATGAGATCAAGGAATAATAATAAAATATGATAAAATAAGGAACTAGGCGTGGGACCGGCCTGACATGACCGTACAGTAGTGGGCCCGATCCCCTAAGCGCCTTAGGAAATATTTTATTATTATTATTTTTCTTCCTTATTTTGCATAGGTTCATCGTTCCTTCAGTATTTTGGAATGCTCGTTCGTGCATTCAGTGCTTCGTTAGTGCATTATCACGAGTACACTTGCACCATTTTGGTCGGGCTTAATCGATAGTGGCCGGATGCCTAAAATGCGTTGAATATTTATCACTAACTCATGGAATTCTGTGGGAAGAACCACGGGTGAAGTAATGGAATATTATGAAGAACGTAGAATATTTAGAATATTCGATTAATGAATTTAAGGATTAGAAATAATTAATTGATGGTTACTATACTAGCGGGCATGCCGTCTGGACATTAATTATTAGAGGAGTCGGGTGATATGAGCTAGTTGGAGGCGTCATATTTATTATGTATAGTATAGTCGGGGAAAACACGTTGTTGCATCATGAAGACGTTATCGCTCATACTAGCGCACAAGGCTGTCTTAGGATCCATCCAATCATAATGATTCTATACACATGTATTTTATATAGTCGGGAAAACATTGTTACATCTTGAAGAGCGTTATTGCTCTATACTAAAGCGAGGAAAGATGTCTAGAGTCAAATCGATCGTTCGATTATATATAAAATTAATTACCGAAATTGCTCATTATTCATGAGATATGTCAGTCGCCTCAGTTGAGAGACCGCATATTCACGTATGCTACGAGAGACAATATACTGGATTAGAGATTCTTGTGGCATGAGCTTTCATGCTTGATGAGAGACATGAGCCTCGATACTCATCGATTCTTTGGATCGGGAGTATGTACAATTATGGTTTTAAGATTTTAGCCTTTATTGAAAATCCACCATATACAAAAACTTCGTAGGTATATCTCGTGGGAGCATGCAGTTTTCTATTCCATAGACTTTTCCATGTGATACGATTTTTTTATCAAGTCTGCGACTTTGGGTCGAGCTGACTCTTAGTTGTAGGTGAGATCATCTAAGGGAATCAAGTGCATGTGAGAATCGGCGTGGTTACAGGCGTAAGGAACGGCTCATGTACCTTGATCGGTGTGATATTGGTTAGGGCTCAACTACATTCCAATCCGTTAACTTGGAGTAAGCTGAGTGTGTAATGGCTTAATACGGTGTGGTGTTCAATCTGGACTAGGTCACGGGTTTTACGCATTTGTGGTTTCCTCAAGTTAACAAAAATCTTGCTATGTCATTTACTTTTATTTTTTTAGAATTATAATTGTTTTATTATAATTAAAGTAAATCACACAAACGTTAATTCATGTTTTACTTGATAAGCAATCTATTGTGTTTGGTTAAGTCCGAACCTTTGTATCAAGTAAACATACTTGTTGTTGTATTGTCTCGATCTCGTATCCATGAAACGATCACACTAGTGTGAACCGATTAGTTTCATTGTCTCGACTCATCCAATAGACAATCACTTTCGGAGAAAAGACTTATAGGTAGGAAAAGTTTTAGCTCGAGGTATATGTGGGTACCTCGCCTTTTCAATTGGTATCGGTAGCAGGCAAACATGAAAAGATCTAACAATCTATGTTTGGTGCATCCAACCTATAAGAATTGAATCTAGTTAGTTTAAGAAACAAACACAAATAGACCTCGAGGCCCAATGATAAAAAAAAATTCTATGAGCTTTCACGTAAAAACAAAATTTTATTTTTTAAATATGTGAGATTTCACAAAGTGGGATAAACTACGCTTTCAAAGGTGGATGCTCGCACGGTAGAATTTTTTTTTTTTTTTGAAATCGTGACGTGCGGCTCGTTAGCAATAAAATTTTGTTTATGAGCTTTCATGAATTTTTATCTTCGAGCTTTCAAAAATCTTTGGAAAATATACTCGCCAAAAGACAGATGTCACAAGCGAGGGGAGCAAACATATATATATATTATTTTTTTCAAACTTACGTGAGTTTCACGCTAAATATATATATTTCTTCGTAACCTAATGTTTTGATTTCAACGAATCTAAAAAGCGAAAGTGGTTCGAATTATACATGGCAGAAATAATGTCTCGTATGTAAGTTTTCACAATTGTAGAATGGACGCCTCCGCTCCAATTTTTGAAAAACGCAGTGGATGTTAAAATTCACGCGAGTTGTTCACGCTTATGAACATCAAGTCATGATTTTGAATAACGTAATTTTGCCTGTCTCTTGCGGTTTGAAGGAACGAGCAAGTTTTTCAAAATTCGACGTTATAATCACTATAGCTAGTGAAATCGTAAATATGCAAGACTTGCATTGTTACTCGCTTTTGTCAGCAGTGTTTGTTATCGGTATACCCACATGACTCCATGTCTTTCATCCGTGAGGAGTAGGACTGCGTTACAACCGACTCTTATGGCTTCCTTCCCGAACTGCTCCAAAATATCAAGTCAAAGATGAAGACTTCGTGTATGCTCATACTCGAGGTAAATCAACCTTCGCAGATCGCCCGGGAAGTTGACACATTGTATGCCTCGATCATCCTGGAGTCGCCCTCATCGTCAGGCAACCGCCGACTCTCCATCAAGTGAGCGACTATCAAACCAAGATGAAGTTCGGCTTTAAGTGCTAATGGTGTAGCTCCTGATCCAAGGTGGATGAATGAAAATTTCGTCATAATTCATCGTAAAATTCATAGGTTAGGTCTTCATTGAAATCGTCAGAGAACCTTCGGGCCTGACGCCGGATTTTTGTGGATTCCACCCATGTTTCTTCATCCCCCGAAAATTTCCAAGCTTTATCGAAGAATCTTTTCGGCTTTTTGAGCACGCTTAAGGGCCGAAATTGATCTGGAACAAGAAATCTCCAGGAGGTTTTCGTGAAATTTTCAATGTCATGCGTACCCAAAGTTTTGGCCACATCTTTTTGATCGCTTCACCAACCGTCAGAATTTCGGACATGTTGTAGAGGACATCCGCATACAATAGAATGGTGCATGACCTCGTCCATAAATTCTTCACCAATTTCTCCCAGATCGCTCAGCTTTGTGCGTGGACAATGTAAAATCATCTCGTGACGTAGCTTGTTGCAGAAACACTCATGTTGTGTGTTTAGATCATTCGCTTGTGTCTTGAAATCTGTTGGTGAAGGATTTTAATATCATTGATTCATTCGATACTCGGTGACCCTTGATCGATACACGAGCATGGTGCTTGCGTCGCTCGTCTTGTTTCTGCTACCGAGTAGGAACATAACTTTCAAACTCCCCGTCACAGGACCATACAATCGAGGTTGCTCGTCAAAAGCTGGGACGATGTAATGACCATGGTCAGACATGTCCCAGAGGTAGTTCCTTTTAAGATGAATGATTAGCACCGGAGATCCCGCGCCACGAGTCTCGACTCGCAAATTGATCGTCACATGATCAAAGCGGACCGTCACCCCCGCATTTTGTTAAATCTTCTCGTTTTCAGCTTCTCTTCCGCAAGACCCAGACAGAAGACCCAAAGAATACCTGATGTAAGCACCCAGTGTGGTAGAAGTTGAGGTACCTTGATGAATGACTTAGCAGAAAATACTCCGGGGTGGACATCAATCGATCAGAGTTTATGTAATCTCGTCCACTTAATTTCACAGGCATGCTGTATGCTTTGGCCGTCAGAGGGAACCTCATACGACATCTGGAATCCGGCGCTTTAACCCCAACTTTTGAAGATAAGATAACTGATTTATCATATGAGAAAAGAATCACTCAATTTGGAGTTATGTAGATCACACAACTAAGCATGCACATTTGTAATTTGTAATCCCGCATGCACTTTTCAGATTTCATAGACCCATAATAAAGGCTACATGACTTCAACTCCGCATGTCCGATTGATGCGCCTTTTTGGTATGTTGTAGAAGAGACATAGACAAACGTTACTAGATGAGGATAGGCATTCTGTCCCATTCCTCACCCATTGGTACGTTTTTGTAAACCCATGGCCTGAAACGTGTTGTATCTCCTTTGTAGAGAGGCGACGAGAAAATCTCAGTAGAAGACTTTGGCTTGTGCCCGATCACGTCGCAAGCTTTTGGAAGACGTCACGTTAACATGTTTTCATGTCTACCCATCTTGATATGAATCATTAAGGCTTGAAGAACATACGATCCATCGAGTAACGCCTCATAGAATAGTAGTAGTTGACGAAGCTAGGACGTTGCTCATAAAACCGTTTGCCAGATGCCTGAGATCACGAATGATTACGCTCCATAGATCCTTGTCGATGCCGGCGATATCATGGATGGTGTTCCTCTAGAGATTATTGTTGATGCTTATGCTCATGGTTAAATCTGCTCCAAAGACCGAAAAGGCTAGGAACCAAGGATTATAGATATAATCTTTCGCTTCCTCCATCCAGAGGAGCCTTTTACATTCACGAACCAGTTTGATGAGTTGAGCGTCCCTAAGATGAAGGTGTACCGAGTATTTCAACCTCGAAAGCCCCCGAAAGCATAAATTTGCCATGAACTAGTCATTCACAAGCAAGTCGACGTAGCAGCTCTGGGCAGATAGCTGAAAGAACAAGCCATACACTCGATGTGATCGGTGAAGAGAGGAAGCTCCTCAATCGTGCAGGGCTCAGTGATGTAGAGAAACCTGCTGATGAAGTTTCACTCTTAATGACCTCAGAGGTCTGCGAAGGTAGGCGTTGAAGCGAGCAAGTGCTCATCCATGTACGAACGATGTCAAGCATCTCGCTCGTAAATCTTATCATGGGATAATGAAGACTTATTGATTTATAGTTTAGTTACACTTTGATCGTGTGCCAGCGTTGGAATCGCCTGTCGTCATCGCTCGAGACATTTCCGTGGCTCTGAAGCTTCGCACTCTTGATCGTGATTACAGTTCGACGACTCTCTTGAGATGCATGACCGTCGAGCGTCTATTCCTAGCATCGAATGTCTTAGGTTTGATCAGTTTTCGACCCTCGAGATCTTCATCGATTAAGAATTCTTTGTCGCTAACATGTAGAGGGATTCAACACTTGTGCGTACTATCGTAGCTTTCGATTTTGTTGGACACATGGACACTCCTTCGCAAGCCCATGGAGAAATGCTTCAAAAGTTTTATTTGTGATTGAATGTCTCAATGCTCGATTCTAGAGGAAATGCCGTATTCAACCACTTGGCAAAATACTAATGCGGTGAAGCTCACCATTCATAACGCCTTTGCATAGCTGCTAGTAAGAATTCGAGTCACCCTGGGCACGTTAGGATAGCATGTGAGGAAAACGACGACAGACGTGAAGAATGCAGACTTGCCCGAGTGTGGAACCCTCTTGATGAATGTCTATGCGTTCTTGCTTCAACCCCGTCTAAGTTCGAAATTCCCCAAGTGATCTCGATAGATGGAATGTCCACCAAATCTTCTGGATCAGAACTTTCGTTCGTTGAGAGATATGCAACCAAAGGCGCTTTGTCGTCAGGGCCTATCTTCTCGGGGCCGGGTGATCCACGCTCGTCTCAAGAACATGTCACATCGGATCTTCCCACGATTAGTGTGAAACTTGATTGCCCCGCCCAGTGTTGAACTTATGTTCACTTTGAGAGTGATGTAGCCATAAGTATTTCCGAGCCTTCCTCCAAGGTCTCTCGATT
>JAJJWW010010644.1:0-89496 GCA_023531295.1 Papaver armeniacum | reverse complement strand
AAGACTACCACCTTCACAAATCCCATTCTAACACTCGTTCGCAGCCTCAAAATCATGGCTTGCAATTGCAGCCTGGCTCGCACCCTCCCCGAACTCGTGCAACACCCTCTAGTTCAGCCTCCGCATTATGCTTCCATCGATCCTCGGCTATCATTCATCCCATCACTCACCTTCACCGGCAACCGCCATCACCAATCTTCTCACCCTCGCACCACCGCCCTCTCCTAACCTTTACCACCACCTCGACGAGGCCTTCACTTTCTCTATCAATTCCTTCAACAAACTCCCATTCCGAGCCTTCCCGTAAAACTCCCCGCATTCATTATATCCTGCCTTCGACTGACACTTCTATAGCATCAGCCTCATTCTCAGACCATGTCCATGTCCTGCGCCTGCAATGCCATTATCACAGCTCCATAACACTGTCCTCATGCTGGCACCAAGTGTAATACCCTGTATTTTAGTTAACATTTCGGGTCGGGTTATACCCAACTTAGCTAACCATGTGGTCTAGAATATTGTTTCTTTTCCTTAGCCTAGGTGGGTGCATTGAAATAGAAAAGCTACAAGTTAGGGTGGAAATAGATTAATTAATAATAAATAAAATTAAGGAAAATGAAAAAGATAAAGAAAATAATAAAATGTTAATTATTTATTATTAGAATTATTATGAGCATAGTATAAGTTTATATTAGATTTTTGGAGAGAGAATTTAGAGATTAGAAAACCAAAAGGCTAGAGATTTTTAGAGGAGAAAGCTATGGAGATGAAAAGATGATTTGGAGCTAGGAAAAATAAGTGGAGAATCAATGGAATTGAGGTAGAATGTGAAACCCTTTCTCTTTAGGTGTTTTTCTTTGGTGTTTACTTTATATGATTTTGTATTGTAATGATTCAGTGATTTATTCGAATAAATATGTGCCTTTTTTGATGATCAGGCTTCTCTAATTGATATTAAACATGATTGAGTATCTCTTGTTAAAATTTGAGAATTTTCCAATGTAAATTCACCCGTTGGAATGTTTGTTTGAAATTGAGTGATAGTTTCTGAATTTCTGGACAGTTTCGCCTTGCTGTGATTTTGATGTTCTTAGGAAGTCTTAATGGTATTATAAGGATTTGAGGTCTTAATAAAAGTTGTAGATAAACATCTTATCTTTCAGTGTGCTTTGGATTGGGTCAATTTCAGATTGTTATGAATTTATCATGAATTGTTTGGTAACAACATGTAATCTGCCCAGTTTTTATGTTGTCATTATAAATTCAACATCTTTTGTTTGAACCGTTGGTTTGGTGTGAATTTTGGATATGTTATATAATAATGTGTCAAGAATGTTCCTGTAAAATTTGAGGATGATCAGATAAAGTTATCACCATGAAACATATAATGGAATGTGGTTGCAGCTAGTGTGTTTGATTAAATACTTGAATGAAATTCATGTTGTTAAGCCATGGTTGCTTGTGTTATTTGTGAAAATGATTTATAAAAAGGAAATGAGTTCATGTTTTACCATTATATGAAACATGTTTCATGTTAATGGCGGGTAATGATCCCCGAGAGTTAAATGGGTAATGATCCCCATGGGAACTTGTGTTTCCCGATCATCGATGGCGGCTAGTCCGTGCTCTGTAAACGATAGGTGGTGTACGAACCAAGGTTTTCATACTGTTAATGAAACGGGTAATGATCCCCAAGAGCATATGGGTATGATCCCCATAGGAACTTTTGTTCCTGACCATCGATGGAGGCCGTCCGTGCCGATAAAAGATAGGTGGGTGTACGAACCAAGGTATTCGCACTAGTGAACTCAATTGTTAAAACCTAAATTGGTAGGTTTGTCGAAATTATTATGGGAATTGTTGAACTCCAAGTGTGAACTTATATGGATGAATTGTGAATTGATGTGTTAAATCCCAAATGGATGATTAGTTGACAATAATAATGGTATTGTGGACTCATGGTTTCTCTGTGACTATATTAATGCGTGAATATATATGTTGAATCATTGATGAATGACTTGTTTGACAATTATCTGGGTGTTGTAAACTCGTGGTATGTCGGTGACGATGTTAATATGTGAATGATGTGTTGAAACTTAAATGGATGATTTGTTGTATTAATGTTATGAACTCACGTATTGAATCTGAATTTAGATTATTTGTTGGAAATGTTATTGGCATTGTGAATTCATGATTGGAATCTAAATAAGATAATTATTAGAAACACTATTGGTAATGTGATTGTCGAATATAACATTGATTCGTTGAAGTCGTAATGTGTTTTCTTCGTATATGTTTTTGCTTGATAAAATGATTATGCTTGCGCATCTTTGGAGAATTGGGAATGCATTCTATTGAGCTGTCATCTCACCCCAATTGACATCCTTGCAGATTTATCAGAGTGGCGCAGCGAAAGCTAGGAATGAGTAGCTTAGTGATTGAATTATTTTATTGTATTGCTTGAAATGTAGTTTGAAATACTAAATTTGAACTAAAATGTTGTTAAAGATGTTTAGTAAATTCATATGAATCAACTCATGTATATAAACTTTTAATTATGTTTAGTATAAAAATAAACTTTAAGTCTCTTTTCCGACCAGCAACGCTTCGATTGTGTCCTGGACCTCCATACGGGTTTGACCCTCGGTCCCGAATCCCGGTGTTACAAGTTGGTATCATGAGCTTTAGGCTTTAGATCTTGAATGGGGAGCGTAAATGAACTGTTTCATATGTTGATATGCTTGCTTGTCCGATTTGAGAGTGTTTTATTGCTTGTTTCTTTTTCTGCTGTATAATGGCTTTTGTAGAATTCATGTGAATTGTACCGTGGGTTGTATTGAACTTTTGTATTGTTTATTATATTATCTATTAAGTGAACTTTTGAGATTATATACTTTAAATTTCTGGACTAAATTTCTTTTAAGGGTGGTAGAAATGTAATACTCGTATTTTAGTTAACATTTCTGCCTGGGCAATATACCCAACTTAGCTAACCATGTGGTCTAGAATATTGTTTCTTTTCCTTAGTCCTAATTGTGGACCTGGGCGGAATATTCCCACGGAGAAGAATCTCAGTTAACGGCGCGACGGATTTCGGTCAAATTAAGCCATAATACCGGTTTCAAACGACCAAAATTCGAATTTTTCTATGGACTTCTCTCATAGGTGTGAAGACTTGGGCTAGGAATTGGATGGAGAATTGGGCTCAAACTTGGAAAGAGAAGATGGAAGATGAGAAAGACTTGAATTTGAAATTGAATTGCTAAAGGAAAAGGATTCTATTCCTTGGAAGAGTTGGAGAATATTGAAGCCTATAAATAGAGAAGTTCTCTACACATCTTTTACACACTCTCTTACACACACATCACTTGTGTTTTTGATAGCTTTTGAAAATTCTTCTTTTTAATTATTTGTGTGAACTCTTGAAAATTCTCCTTTTAATTATTATTTGTGTGAATTTCAAAAACATGAGTAGCTAATTTTATTATTGATTGAGGATGAATTCCTAGTTCTTAATGTAATACCCTGTATTTTTAGTTACGGTTTCGGGTCGGGTTATACCCAAATTAGCTAACCATGTGGTTTATATTGTTTCCCTTACCTTAACTTAGGTGGGTTGATTGAACTAGAAGGGATACAACTTAGGGTGGAAATATAGTCACCTAATTTATTTTAATAAATAAAATAAAATGAATAGAAGATGAAAAGACAATTAAAATAAATAAATAAATATAAATATTAGTTATCATTATGAATATTAGTATTATTAAGATTTTTATAATAAAAAGCTTAGGAAAAGAAAGTTAGAATGCATAAGGCTAAGGAGAAGAAGAAAGAGATGGAGCTAGAGATTTTTAGAGAAGAAATCAAGTGGAGTTTGTAGCAATTGAGAGGTAGAATGTGAAACCCTTTCTCTTTAGGTGTTTTTCTTTGGTGATTACTTTATATGATTTTGTATTGTAATAATTCAGTGATTTATTCGAATAAATATGTGCCTCTTTTTGATGATCAGGCTTCTCTAATTGATATTAAACATGATTGAGTATCTCTTGTTAAAATTTGAGAATTTTCCAATGTAAATTCACCGTTGAATGTTTGTTTGAAATTGGGTGATAGTTTCTGAATTTCTGGACAGTTTCGCCTTGCTGTGATTTTGATGTTCTTAGGAAATCTTAATGGTTTTAAAAGAATTTGAGGACTTAATAAAAGTTGTAAATAAAAATCATATCTATCAGTGTGCTTTGGATTGGGTCAATTTAAGATTGTTATGAATTTATCATGAATTGTTTGGTAACAACATGTAATCTGCCTAGTTTTTATGTTGTCATTATAAATTCAACATCTTTTGTTTGAACCGTTGGTTTGGTGTAAATTTTGGATATGTTATATAATAATGTGTCAAGAATGTTCCTGTAAAATTTGAGGATGATCAGATAAAGTTATAACCATGAAACATATAATGGAATGTGGTTGCAGCTAGTGTGTTTGATTAAATACTTGAATGAAATTCATGTTGTTAAGCCATGGTTGCTTGTGTTATTTGTGAAAATGATTTATAAAAAGGAAATGAGTTCATGTTTTACCATTATATGAAACATGTTTCATGTTAATGGCGGGTAATGATCCCCGAGAGTTAAATGGGTAATGATCCCCATGGGAACTTGTGTTTCCCGATCATCGATGGCGGTGTCCGTGCCGTAAACGATAGGTGGTGTACGAACCAAGGTTTTAATCTTTGTTAATGAAACGGGTAATGATCCCCAAGAGCAGATGGGTATGATCCCCATAGGAACTTTTGTTCCTGACCATCGATGGAGGCTGTCCGTGCCGATAAACGATAGGTGGGTGTACGAACCAAGGTATTCGTACCGTGAACTCAATTGTTAAAACCAAAATTGGTAGATTTGTCGAAATTATTATGGGAATTGTTGAACTCAAGTGTGAACTTATATGGATGAATTGTGAATTGATGTGTTAAATCCCAAATGGATGATTAGTTGACAATAATAATGGTATTGTGGACTCATGGTTTCTCTGTGACTATATTAATGCGTGAATATATATGTTGAATCATTGATGAATGACTTGTTTGACAATTATCTGGGTGTTGTAAACTCGTGGTATGTCGGTGACGATGTTAATATGTGAATGATGTGTTGAAACTTAAATGGATGATTTGTTGTATTAATGTTATGAACTCACGTATTGAATCTGAATTTAGATTATTTGTTGGAAATGTTATTGGCATTGTGAATTCATGATTGGAATCTAAATAAGATAATTATTAGAAACACTATTGGTAATGTGATTGTCGAATATAACATTGATTCGTTGAAGTCGTAATGTGTTTCTTCGTATATGTTTTTGCTTGATAAAATGATTATGCTTGCATCTTTGGAGAATTGGGAATGCATTCTATTGAGCCGTCATCTCACCCCAATTGACATCTTTGCAGATTTATCGAGTGGCGCGACAAAGCTAGGAATGAGTAGCTTAGTGATTGAATTATTTTATTGTATTGCTTGAAATGTAATCCTAAATACTAAATTTGAACTAAAATGTTGTTAAAGATGTTTAGTAAATTCATATGAATCAACTCATGTATATAAACTTTTAATTATGTTTAGTATAAAAATAAACTTTAAGTCTCTTTCCGACTGGCAACGCGAGTTCGGATCTCCATATGGGTTTGACCACAGTCCGGAACTCGGTGTTACATAACATATGATTTAAGTTTTTGTTTTCAATTCTATCTTGAAGTTTTTTCACATGATTATCGTTTGTTTTTACTAATAGGAATGATCTTAAAGACATTCATGATTGATTGATAGATTGTTTGGGTGGCCAACTAAATTGATTTGTCGATTTAATCTAAAGCTAGTGAAAGTTAGGAGATAAGTAATCGTTTCTTGACTATTTACATAAGTAGCAAACACGAGACCTTGCGGAGGGATTCCGTGGAGCAATTGTGTGTGAAAACAACGTTAGCAAGTAGACCTTGATCTAAGAGTCTAACTACTAATATTGACCTAATAAGTTCATAAATCTTAAAGCGTTTATTTAAATTACATCTAGAGTGATCTACTACTAGGTGGTTTGGTAAATAGAATCCGGTAGTCGAGAACTTCCGTGTCCAGGTGATACAAGGGATTTAGGGGTTTAGCACCGATCTAGGCATTGCTTTACCTACGGTTGGTGATAATTTGTGACTAATAACAAGTAGAAAAGAGCGTAACTTGATTCATTGTTTTGCAACGAAGAATGATTCCTTGATCTTGTTTCTCTTATTGCTTTCAACTTTATCTTTTAATTGCTTTGTTTATTTTCTTTTTTTGCTTTTTACACCCCCTTTCGTGACAATTTTTACAACTAGAATCTCTTGCTCCTCAGTGGGAACGAACTTGACTTCCATTATATTATTTTTTAATTGGTGAAATATTAATTAATTTGATTGCACCTACGACACGCATCATGTTTCCACGTCACATGTGGGTTCGACTCCACGGCACCAAAACCAAGCCTTGGGCACGCCAAACCCTAATTCTTCCACGGCACCTTGGCCACGCCAAACCCTAATTCTTCCACGGCGCCAAACCCTAACTTTGGCCCCAGAGCCAGATTTTAGCTTTGGCCATACCGCAACATCACCGGCATACCGCTGCTATGCCACGCTCGCCACTGGCATGCCATTAGCATGTGGCTGACACCACTTCGCTATAAAACAAGATGTGCCCATAATCAATGGCCATCCTTCTTCATGAGATGTTGTCTTAGCCATCCAAGTACGCTACCGAACTGATGGACTTGTGGCAACTCTTAGGCAACCAACCGCCTAAACCCAACGACCATGGCTACGCCAGGCGCCACTTGCACCATCGTGCCACTGGCATGCACAAGTCATGCAAGCAATGCCATCGCCATTGTCGGGCGCCAACACAAGGTAGCCACAATCACGGATACTCTTATTCATAAGATGCAATCTCGGCCATCGAGTTCGCCACCAAACCGGTAAGCTTCGCGACAATTTTGAGCGACTAGCCAAAGCGAGCCTAGCATCACATGCTATTTACTGCGGCAAACCTCTCGATTTTAACTTGCCACACGTGAAAAGTGCTACATGTTTTCCACGAAAACACTCGAGACATCAAAATATGTCATAAAGCCCGGGGATGCTCATCGGGGTATTGGTCTCGCGGTTTACGAGCCGTGCGGCGTGCAATCGCCCGTTACAAGAAAGTGTCATGAAGTGGGATAATTAGTGGTGGTGAAAAGTAATGGTGTAAACAATTCATTTCCTTCATCATGGAAGCGTAATGACTGGCGGTTACATGAATTCACTTCCCTCATCATGGAAGCATAACGTCTACTTGAGTTACACGTTACTCTTTTCTTCCACCACTCAATCGTTTCCACTTCTGTGAGACCAGTGGTATGTTTCACTATGACTTGTATAAATAGGTCTCACCTATTTCCACCAAACAACAAAGTTTTGGTCGGGAGAACAATACAACATCCGAAATCATCCTGATAGCTTTTTCATCCAACTAGCGGTTCAACTTTCGTCAAGTCACAAAACGCCCACACTTCCAGAATCAACTATTACGGGTCTCAACACTTTCTTCGCTTCCCCCCCAATACCAACCATTGTCCTTCACTTTGTAGCCGAAGCAAGCCTGGAACGACCATTTCTTGGTTTAGGCAAGGATTGTACAGATTGATATCTCGAATCAAAAATACTCCCGTGCAATACATTGTTTAGGGTTTAGATTCGTTTCTCACCTACACACACCCAAAATTACCAAAATCAGCAGAAACCGTTTTCACCCACAAAAAATTGATGACCACAGTGGGAGATTAATCTCTCTCGGTTACAATATCAATTTCCCAATTCCCGATTCTATATTTTAACTCCGATCTCAAGATGGTAGAACTCATGTCAGGATCAGCAACAAACCCTGAGAACATTGGTGCCGAAATTATTCTCGGCGTTAACGTTTCTCCCAATGGTGTTAATACGCCACTTGTCAACACCAGCAACATAGAGAATGATCCTTCAGGTGTTACACCTCCAATCACCAGAGCCAGAGCCGCTGCCGCCGCTCCCAATATTTTGTCAAGTATGACACCTCCAACCGTCCCCAGAGCCGCAGCTACTCCGCCATCAAGACGAGAAACTGGAGGAACCAGAGGAAGCCGACCCTATATTACTATTGCTAATTTGATGGAAAGACAGGAAGTTCTCGCTAGAGCTCTGACGGACATGGCCTCAGCTTCCCGAAGGAGGTACTTGTTTTTCTCAAGACACCAACAGAGAGGCTACCACAAGAATCGCGCCATCCGTAACCAATGAGAACACCTCCGATACCCCCGCGCCAGCACCTCAACATAGGCGCACCTTTGTAGGGTGAAGAGATTCACCCATGAACTCCAGCGGAAGGAAATCAACCGTCCAATTTTGTCACACGAGAAGATTTGGAACGACTTCTCCGAAACCGAGACAAAAGCGATTTCATGGACATACATCCGCAGCAACCCCCGTATCCTCAGGAAATACAAAGAATTCCTCTTCCAAGGGGGTACTCTTCCCCTCAATTCTCTCTGTATGACGGCACTGGTAATGCGCGTGAACATATCTCTCGATTCTTGGATTCCCTGGGGGAGCACGAATACAATCACGTTCTCCGTTTGAGGGAGTTTTCGAAATCACTTACTAGAAGAGCATACATGGTACAACAACATTACACCAGGAAGCATCTTCAATTGGTCTGACATGGTTGCGGCTTTCTACAAGAAGTACTTCTTTGTATCTGAGCAAATTACCTTCTCATATCTAGGAATGATGTTCCAACGAAACAACGAACATCCGAATGATTTCGTCAGAAGATTCAGAATTCAAGCGCTAGATTGTCATGACTCGAACGTGACCGAACAACAATTGGTGGATTCTTGAATCAATGGGATGATTCCATCTACCGTGCCTTACTAGAGAATCTGCGATTCCGGACATTCTATGAACTTCATGAAGCCGCAAAAACGGGTGCCTGGCGGCATCAACGTTGTTGGAAAGAACCAGGTCAACCAGAAACGAGGACGCACGTGAAACTCGAGGAAATAGACGCCTCGTCAATAGGCAATAAAACACTAGTCCCTCCTCTGTGAGCGTGGTAGACGAAGGAGGAAAAAGGAAGGCTCCAGCGGTAGAACATCAATCCAAATGCAGCGCCAGCGCGATAGGCAACTCTGTCACGGAAAACCACCGCTAAAGCTCCCATGCGACATCAAGAAGCTGGAGAAAACGTCTTGGATTTCCCGTTCCCAATCGAGGAAGTGATTGAACTCTTGGAAGCATAGATCTAAGACGACGCCATTAGACTACCTCCTACCAGACGCCTACCAACCGAAGCGGAAATGGCAAACCCCAAATATTGACGCTACCACAGATTTTCCACCACCCGACCAATGACTGCAATAAGCTAAAGCATATATTCAAAGAAAAGATAGAAGCAGGGGAGCTTCGACTGGGCAATGAAGGAGTTCACAGAGATCCACTTCCAGTCAGGAGTTTCATGGTATCTGGGGACTCTGTACACGAGGCTGTGCAATCCATGATGCAGCATGTGTGCGAAATTCTCTATCTCTCCAAGACATAGTGTCAAGATATATTCACAGCCCTTAACCGTGTTGTATCGGGCAAGCGACTCTTTCCTACTGAAGAAACCACGCCAGAACCCAAAACTCTCACGAGGAAGCGTGATGCTTTGAAAAACAACGGGGACTAGCCGACCACGGTTTACTCCGAGGGACGCCGAGCTCGACAACACATTAATCGATCGGCCTCCGACTTCAACATCGTTACCATCAAAACTCTGAGTCACGGGGTATCGAAGCATGAGGCTTCCGTTCCCCAACCATGGTCAAAAACCTATTTTTTCGGGTTTTAATCGGTCTACTTCCGACAGCTTATCTGATTTTTCGAGCATCATAGGAACTACTTGACATGGTTTTGCTTAAATTTCTATGCCTAACATGATGAAAAGTATCCAAGTAAACTTCAATTTTTTTTTCACTTGACTACCGGCATTGATAGATTTCTATCGAGCATGCCGACACTTAGTTACGGCATTGAATATTAGTGAAGAACCATGCCGGCACCATTTTCCGGCATGGTTCATCACTAATTCCGGCATGGTCTTCATCACTTCCGGCGATGTAAAAAAATATTCCGTTTTAATTTTTTTCTCGGTTTTAATCGAGTCCACTTCCGGCATAATTAGTTAATTCCCGAGCATCTGATCACGGTTTCCGGCATAGTATGTTGCTTTAATTGTTATGCGGCACATGATGTAAAGTATCCGAAAAGTTGAATTTTTTTTTTTCACTTGACTACCGGCATTGATAGATTTCTATTGAGCATCTTCTGTACTTAGTTACGACATTGAATGTTAGTTACCAACCATGCCGGCACAGGTTTCCGGCATGGTCTTCATCAATTCCGGCATGGTCTTCATCACTTGCGGATGATCTTCATCACTTCCGAATTGAAAAAAAAATAATTTGTTTCCAAAGTGAGGAGCCTAAGAGAAGGAGAAGAGAATTTGAAAGAGAGTGGGAGAGTTTAGAATTTGAAAGGGAATGGGGAATATTTGGGTTTCAAAGCTCTAACCCCGAAAGAGATTAATAAGAAGGGAAATGGAAATGGGGATATGATTTTGTTTTTGATTTTTATTTTGAAGGGAGGACATTTTAGTATTTTTGCACCCCAAAACCACCCCTTAGCAGACACCATGTGTTGGGAGAAGTAATCAATATCCCCAATTCCTTTTTATATCCCTCAATTTCGCGTTCAAAATGATCTATAAAATGTAGTATATCACAAGGGTTTTGGTGTAAAACATAAAATGCCTCACTTTGTCTTGAACTTTTGATTAAGGATATTGCCATGAGAAGAGATGTACAGTACATTAACATGAGGAGTTACGATATGTTATGGAAGATTTGCGGAGTATATTTTCTTTTTGAATCATTTATTTATGCATCAGTTTTTGATGACCCTTTTCATCCGATTGCTTAATCAACTGCATTCTTTTGCAAATTTCTGTATTAAATTTGGTCTTGGGAAGAAACGGCAGCAAGGTCGTTGTAGTATAGTGGTAAGTATTCCCGCCTGTCACGCGGGTGACCCGGGTTCGATCCCGGCAACGGCGTCTGTTTTTATTTTCATATGTGCTGATTTTTGAAGATGGAGTTTGCATGGACTTGCAGAACTCCCCGAATTTTGTCATTCCTTGTCAGAAACAGTTCATTTTGTGAGCCATGTAAGGGTTGGCTTTTGTGTTTATTTTGATATTCTTTCAATGTGAGCTACAGTTCATGATTGGGGTTAATTTGCAGTTAACATTAAGTTTAGGTGCAAGATAGATTTGACGAACAGTTCTGGATTAGATTTTATTGAGTACCAGAGTCTTCAGAGAGCTCGGCCGGTGAAATACAGGAAGTTTCGGCATGCTTTTTCTAGTTTGTTACATTCATCATTTTTATGCTATAAGTGACCACTGAATTTAACGCCAGGTTAAAGCTGAATCAAAAACAACTCTGACAACTGAAATGGGAATGCAAAAGAAGTGAACAAAATTGGCTGTTAAACAAAACAACACTTGAAAAGACTTAATCAAACATGATCAGTCTGGCATTATTCTGTGGCTGGAAATGTATTGCTAAACAAAAAAAAATTATTAAGACAAAAACAAATACTCTTCGTTTCAGGAAAAGTGATACTTTCGCGTTTTCAATTTGGCATATCTGGAGATAAAAATGCAAAACTGAAAAGACCAATTTTCCTGAAACAGAGATAGTATTACAGAAGAAGAGAAGTCAGGCAGTCCTGACAACTCAAAGAACAAGGAAAATCATAAAGATTCAGACAAGCCTGGCAAAACAAAAAGCTACACGAAAAATCCATCTGAATCTGACGACGTAGATGTATCTTCTATCGCTTCGTCGGTGCTTTTTGTGGTGGTCTCCCTTACGGTGAGCCATCTTCATCAATTGTCTGTTTAGATCAGAAAGAGGCCAAAAACGAAGAAATTGTAAATCCAACTCTCAAAAGTAATACAGTAAATAAAAACTAAGGTGCTATATATAGCCAATGTATCATCCAAAAGTCTATTCTTCAAACATCTCTACATTATGTAAACACCATAAACTGGCCATGGTTCTTTCATCAGTGGTGTGAAATGATTGTTGCCAAAGTGATAATCAAGAAAATATACAATCTCATGAGATGTTGAATGTGTGTACCTTCCGAAAAGATTGATGAAGTGTAGAGGCTTTGTCCAATATCTCATCGACCACAACTCTATCGTTCTCATCTAAGTCTAAATGAAGATTGCTTAGTAGGGGTTCATGTGAGCCTAATGTAATAGCTACTGCACCAAAGAAGAAGACGAACATTTCCGAATGGAAAAAACTCTTGTCGCTGGAAAAAATATTGATAAGCCCTCAACTTATGAAATAGTATTCATTGGTGAAATATACGAAGTTGACAGTAAAGAGAGGGAAGGAGGGTGACAGAGGAGGCTAGAAGAATTATTTTAAACTAAAGAAGAGGATACACAAAGAACATCATCCGTAACCATTTTTACATATATATATATATAAGAATCTAATGTAACCGTGCGAACTACCCCTAACCCACTTAACTGCTAAAAAAAACATAACTGACACCTTCGTGCATATCCAAAGCCTAAAGCAAACACCACGCGGGGACGTGTCAAATATTTCCTGTCTGTGCCTTGGCAGATCCTTCAGATCACTTTGAGGGGTACGGATTCCAGATTAGAAGCAGTTCTGGAGAGTTCGTTGTCGCTATGTCAGGTGGATTGGGTATTGCGACTAACTACTATGCTGAGGTGATGGCACTCTTGGGTGCTAGTGAATGGGCAATAACTAATAATATGCTTCATGTTAGTTTCAGATCAGATTCTAAAGCCATTCTTTTGGCTTTTAGAACTGATAATCTTCCTTGGGTTGCAACCACTAGGTGGTGGAATTATGATAAAAGCGTTGAGAGAATGGAACTTTGTGCACAGTTACAGAGCGATAGATTCCTCTGCTGATAAACTAGCAAAGGGGGGTTTAATATGAGGAGAGGTGATGTTTATAGAGAACAACCATCATGTTTGTCAAGTTTTGAGAGTCCTCATTGGCAATATTTCAAATTTAGCTAGAGGGCTAGTTATGCAATATTACAGATTTAGCTAGAGTCTTTTAGGGGTTCCTTTCCCTTAAATCTAATGACTCCGATGGCATATTAGCAGAGTATGTTTCTTTTGTAAATTGCCTACTTATGGATCGGTTTTTCATAAGCCTTTCCATCAGATCAAAATATGCAACAAGGTCGTTGTAGTATAGTGGTAAGTATTCCCGCCTGTCACGCTGGTGACCCGGGTTCGATCCCCGGCAACGGCGTTTTTATTTTTATTTTTATGTTACCTACATATTTTGCTTGATTGGGGCAACACAAAATGTCATTCTTACGAATCTTAATGTTGAACAAAGAACGCTGGCATTATCCTTTGGCTGGAAATGTACTGCTAAACAAACAAATTTTATTAAGACTAAAACAAAGATTACAGATGAAGAGAAGTCAGACAGTCCTGACAACTCAAAGAACGAAGAAACTCAGACAAGCCTGGCAAAACAAAAAGCTATTTGAAAAATTCTGACCACGACGTACATCTATCTTCTCCCTCTTCGTCGGTGCTTTTTGTGGTGGTCTTCCTACCAAAACGACACAATTTGGAAGCGCTTGAGTGGTCTTCAAGTGTCTGTTTGGATCAGCAAGTTAGGCCAAAAAAAGAAGAAGCCACTTATATATCCAACTATAAACTAAGGTGCTATATATATAGCCAATGTATATTCCTCAATAATCTATGTAGACACCATAAACTTGCCATGGTAGTCAAGAAAAGATAAAATCTCATGAGATGTGTTGAATGTACATACCTTTCTAAAAGACCGATGCAGTAGTGAAAGAGCTTAATTTGTCCAAAATCCTATCGACCACAACTTCATCGTTCTCGTATAAGTGTAACTAATACCCAGAGTGAATTACAAACAACAAAATTAGGGTTTTGAAAAAAGGAATAAAAATCAAAACTCTAAATAATAATAACAAGAAATGAGGATGATACTCACTTTTGGAATCATATTTTCAATTTTATCAATGGTCCTAAGACCTTTTGTTAAGGATTTTAGATCCTTTTCCAAGTATCTAAGATCTTTCACTAATAAGTTTAATGTCTTAAGACGTTTGACTAATGATCTTAAATCCTTTTCTAAGGTCCCAAGGACTTTTTACTAATGATTTCAAACCCATCTTAAATCTATTAATAGTGTTCTGTGTTATGAAGATTGCTTAGTAGGGGTTCATGGGAGCCTAATGCAATAGCTACTTATTAGGAAATAATTGTTGGAAATTTTGAATAGAAATTATGTTAGTTATAATTGAAGGGTTGTTTCAAGAGAAGTAACCCTCCATGAATGGACTCTTTCCAAGAGTTGTGACTCTCCATGAAAGGACTCTTACAAAGAGATGTGACTCTTGGCGAAGAGACACTATGTCCTTTCCTAAGAGACACCAATCAAGTATATAAACCCCACTCTAGTTTCATTCTATGCACAAGAAAAGCACACACAAAAATCTGATTTCACTAGCATTCATTGTTGTCATAGTATTGAGAGATAAACACTAAATTTGGTTATTTGTTTCCTCGAGTTTGGAGTGCTTCTACTCGAGGAAGAAAGATCGTTGTATCTACGGGAGACGTTTCGCAACTAAAACCCATTAGCACCGGAGTGGGGCGAATTTCGTCTTAAGGATGAGTATCTAATACTCGACTCGGTCTATGCATATATTGTCAGTCTCTAATCACTCTGATTTTCTTTTCTTATTCTTTGGTTCTCGCATATCGGATCAACGTCAGTTGCATAACAAGGAGAAGATTGCCAACAATCTTAAGACGAAATAATTTTCCTTTTTGTGTGTACTGTAGTACTAGTACGACCGTTGCCACGGTGAGAGGGCCGACCGAAGAAGAATACGAAGATAGAGTTTATCCACGAATACTTTCGTCCCGTTTCAGAAAAGGTAATACTTTCACCTCGTTTCAGAAAAAGTGACATTTTCGCCTCGTTTCAAAAAAAGTGATACTTTCTCCCGTTTGGAAAAGTGATCTTTCACCCGTTTGGAAAAAGTGATACTTTCTCCCGTTTAGGAAAAAGTGATTCTTTCGCCCCGTTTCGAAAAGTGATACTTTCTCCCCGTTTTGAAAAAGTGAAACTTTCGTCCCATTTCAGAAAAAGTATCTTTTTTTTGAAACGGAGCGAAAGTATCACTTTTTCTAAAACGAGGTGAAAGTATTACCTTTCCTGAAACGGGATGTGAAAGTATTATTTTTTCTAAAACAGAAAATTAGTCGATCCATAAACCAAAATATGGTTGCATGATGTGTTACGCATCCTTTGTGGTGGTTTGCATAATGGCTATGCATTCAATTTTCGAGAATTGTGCCTAAAATGATAGTATCATTTTTCTTGAAACGGATGGAGTACATCGTTTTATTAGTTGCAATGGAAAATTAGTTGATGCATAAACCAATATTTTGCTACATAAAGTATTATGTATCCTTTGTGATGGTTTGAATAATGGATATACATTTAATTTTTAAAATTGTGCCTAAAATGATATATATCTCCCTAATTTTTCGTAAAAACTCCAAATTTGATATTGTTGTTTGTACTTGTTGCGTAGAGTTTTTTATAACCTTTCTAACGAGATAAAATTTGTAAAATTCCAAGGCACGGATTTTTAGATATGTTATATTAAAGTTTATTTTCCAATTATACCCCAAAAGATAGGATACACAAGAAATGTAGTAATTGGGTAAAAAGGGAGGGACATTTTTAGTTTTTACCCTAACCATTTCCAATCTTTTTGTGGTAATTGATCACTTAAATTTTACAAAAAAGTGGCCATATAAAGGACCTCCCTCGCTTCGCTCGGTCGGCCCAATGAATGTTTTTGGTTTACTTGCGTTTCTGACCTTACACTAATAGAATTTGTTTGTTTAGTTTGCAAGTATAAGGGCACTCACTCGGCGGGAACTTAATTTGTTTCTATAGTTCAGGTTCTCGACAATTCGAACAAGGTTAGATTGACGCAACTGTAGAGAAAAGGACGAGTTGCCTTTGATTAGCGGTTTGCAGACTTGATTGAAAATTCAATTGGTTTGTGTGATCTCCTAATCATTTAAAATAATTTTAATCGTTTGTTGGGTCCTATTCCAGTTTCAATCTCTCTGGTTTATAAACTCAAGATTGAAGTTCGTGAGACTCATTCTGAGATTCCGTTTAAGTGGATTCCTTTACAGTAGTTTAAATTATTTCAACTTTTTCTTCACAAGTTTGTTTTTTTTATTGATTAGCAACATTTTTATTCCGTGCTACTTTGTGTGTGGCTTAACAAAACTATCTTGGAGTTTTACATAGTTAATAATGGAGCCTGAGGGATGCACAAATATGATGGCGGTAACATCAGAAGTCAATAACAACACCAAAACTTGTCGGAAAAGGAAAATCATTATCAAAATGATTTTTTGGCAAAGAACTAAAGTAACGTTCTACATGCGCCAGGAAAGAAATGGAACTCAAGCCTTGCATAAATGTGACAGCAATTGTATCGGAAATGAATCTGTTAGTATCTTGATAATTATTATCGTTCCAAATGGCTGATCACGATAACGTCCCTTGTGAACGATAACTTGGAAAGAATATCATTCTTTCTCGTGATTCATTTATCAACCGTATCTACTCATATGTGTGGTGGCATATGTTTTAAGCCTTAATGCGGTTTAGTGGTAATTTTGGAACCATGGAGATTGGCATGTAGTTACAGGTCTACCACATTTGTTGGATTGTTCGTGCGAACACTTCGGCAAAAGGTGCTAATCTAATTTGTTGTTTCATCTCAAATATGAAAACATGAAATTTTGGTGACACGAACTAATTGGGATGTAACATTAAGGAAATTATTAGTTGTCACTTTGCACCTCATGAGATCATACTGTTGATCTCTTTTTAGTCATCTAGTACGTGTCTCCAAAATTATGGGCATTGCAGTGCTTATCCAAAATGAGTGACGAAGATGCAAAGGTTTTGCTTATCCTAACTCATTGGATTGATGGGGTTAGATATCAACCCCACTGGAGAGGCCTTGTCAGGTGTGAATTCGAGTTGGCAGTAAGAGAATTCATGAAAACGGGCATAATCAGAAATGTGGGGGAGACTGAACTAAAAATTTTGGTGTAACTCTGTCCCTCGCTAGTCATTTGGGTTGAATAAGTGCCCACTTATAAGGCCGACATCTCTATCTATTTGACTGCATTGTCTAGTGCAACAAAATGCAGTGATAAAGATAGTTGGTGTATGGAACAGAAATTAATTGTTTTCTGAAATTTTCTACTTAAAAGAAATGATACATTTCTTAATTCATAGTGGTTGAAGTAAGAGACTTTAAAATATTGAATACAAGCACAAATGGGCTACTGACTGTTTGCATGAGGAGTAATCTAATGCTTCAAATTAGTCCCTAACTAATTACGAGATTCAATATGAATTAACGATCTAATTCTCATTTGATAGGTACAACAGTCACTATGAACAAATGTTTTAGGGAACTTTAACCATAAGGTTTGGGAAAATAACTGCTAGTTGTTGCCGCTAAGAGATGGAACCTCTTGGTTGCTGGGATGACGTTTCAATTCAATTTAAATTGATCTGGAAAAGGCGGCATTTATTATGCCTCGGTTCAATGCTTTATTGAAAGAAGTGGAATGCCTTAGTACTGGTGTGTGCAGTAACTTTGATTAGCCAAGGCGTAATCACTTGCACAGTATAAACGTTGAATTAATTGGTGATATACCATTTAATTCTATGGAATCTTTGGCTTACACGGAGGATTAAATAAATTTATTTTATTTATGCAGTTCAGCATAGCCAGAAAAGTGGAGATAAACCTAGCAAGTGTGTTAGAATTATCGAAATCGTCAAACTGTTCCGATCCAAAACAGTCTGAGCAGTTGTTGGAGTAATATGTTGGGATCCTAGTCCCACATTGGTTAGATGGGGCTTAATTGTTAGTTTATAAGTCAATGGGTTCCCTCATCTAGTCAACCGGTTTTCGAGTTGAGTTCTACCCATGGGCTTATGACGAGTTTAGGGTCGGTACCGTAACATAATAGTCAATGGGATTTTGAATTCAAATCCGTTTGTATTTGGATTAATAACCTTGAACAAGGTGCTCCTGCTCCACAAAACCACTGTGAAGAAAGCATTGTTCTTATGGTGTCTCTTTGATGCGTCTGTTCAATTTATGTACGAACATTCGATTTTGTGTAAAGGACACTATTTTCCGAAAAGGTTACCATCCAGTCACTGATTGGTGATCTCGTATGAGATCTAAAAGATGGCTAAGGATTTGGGCTTAGATTTTTCTTCGACCTCATACTAATGAAGGAATCGTCATCGTGTGGTTATAACAAGATCTTCTTCATCTTGTGGAAGAGACTGTTGAAAAGCCACTTGTACATACACAGTAAGAATTCAAACTTGGCTTGGATTCAGGTATTATTGATTCAAGTATGTGTTGGGCCTGGTCACTGCCTTATGGCTCAACAGTCCAGGTGTGCCCCTTAGCTAATGGGGGAAGTCAACTAGCACATGCCTATGTTTTTGGTTATAAGGACCAAAAGGCATCAGGAGAAGAAAATGAGTTTATCTTCTTCATTTTGTGAGGAAAAGAAAAAGAGGCAATAGAGAAAGAGAGTGAGTGAGGGAGAAAAGTTAAGCCACCATTCTTGGTGAGATTGAAGTTATCTTGAAGAGAAGAAGAAAGGGTTCTTAGCTAAGGATCTATTGGTTGTTGTGGTGAAGATTGTTTTATCAATTTCCACATCTCTTCAAAGGGGGAAAAATCTAGGGTTTGCTCAAACTCTAGTAGTAAGTAATCTTACTCTTGCTATTGTCAAATTGATAGTGAATCTCATCTTATTGGTGAATGAATTGTTGATCCATCCTTAGGGGTGAGTGTAATTAGGCAAATAGGTATCCAAGTGCTATATGCACCTTGAAGTTTTTGTTATCCCCAAATTGGGAGAATTGTGTGTAACCCATTGTTGTTATAGTGGAAGATTTGCCCGTGGTTTTTTACCCTTCACATTGGAGGGGTTTTTCCACGTAATTGACGGTGTTGTGTGATTGCCTCTATATTGCGTAGTTGTGTTATTTCCGCATTTGTATATCATTGCTTGTGTAGGTTTCGTATTGCGCATAATGGCTCGGATTTGGTAAGTCTCCCAGACAAGTGGTATCGAAGCTTTTTGGGTTGAGCTAATCCTGTGCAATGACGGAAGCGAGTACTAGTAATAGAATGGTCAATTTGACCGGTGAGAACTTTGTGATATGGAAGGCGAAGATGGAAGACCTGGTTATATTGTAAAGATCTCTATGATCCAATAGAGAGTAAGGGAGTGAAGCCTGAGAAGACAAGTGAAGAAGATTGGAAAGTTACTAATCGTAAGCTTGGTTTCATTCGTCGGTGGATTGATGATAGTATTTTTCATCATGTAGCTAGTGAGACACTAGCATACTCTTTGTGGACCAAGTTAGAGCGTATATATGATCGCAGTCTCCTTGTGCAAAAGCTCTTCTATTCAAAAGGCTTGGAAAGCTGTGCTACAAGGAAGGGAGTTCAATGGCGCAACATTTAAATGAAATGAAGGGTATTATGAATCAGCTTACATCTATGGAGCCGATAATTCCCGAAGAGATTCAAGTTTATTTGTTGCTAAATACTTTACCGATTGGTTGGGAGCCATTGAGGAATTGTCTCGGTTATTCCGCACTGACAATAGGAAGTTGAACATGACTGTTGCTACAAACAGTTTGTTGAATGAAGAAGTTAGAAGAAGGTCATTGGACTCATCTCATTCGAAGCTCTTGTTACGTAAAATCGGGGTAGAAGAAAAGACGAAGACAAGTTGGCCGTAGCAAGTCAAGGGTAAATCAAAGTCCGAAAAGGACATTGAATGTTGAAACTGTCGTATGAGAGGTCATTATTCAAATGAATGTAGGAAGCCGAAGCAAGAACACAAGAAGGGGAAAGGAAATGATAAACAAGACAAAGATGATGTTGGCAAAAATTGCAACGAGATGGTGATATCATTTTATTCTCGAGTTGTAATGAAGTTTGTGTGAGTTCTGCGGTTCGATTCGAGTGGATAGTTGATTCGGGTGCATCTTATCATGCTACTCCTTATGAAGATGTATTTACCTCCTACAAGGCTGGTGACTTTGGGTCATCGGAATGGGAAACAAGTGGTGTTGCTAAAATTGTAGGAATGGGTGATGTGAAAGTTGAGACCGGTGTTGGCTGCACATTGGTTCTCGAAATGTGCGACATGTACCAGATCTTCGTTTGAATCTAATGTCACCTGGAGTGTTAGATGATGAAGGGTACAACAATCACTTGGGTGATGGAAAATGGAAGCTAAGCAAGGGTTCCATGGTTATTGCAAGAGGCAAGAAGTGTGGCACATTGTACAAAACACTGGTGAAGGTGTTTAAAGGTGAGTTGAATGCTGTTGACAAAGATTCAACCTCCGAGCTGTGGCATAGAAGACTTGGTCATCTTAGTGAGAAGGGAATTCAAATCCTCACCAAAAGACAAGTATTGCCAAAGGCCAAAGGTATGCAATTGGGTAAGTGTACTCATTGTTTGGTTGGTAAACAAACTAGAGTTTCCTTTCATAAAACTTTACCCAAGCGTAATGCGGTATTATTGATCTTGTTCATTCCGACGTATGTGGACCTTTAAGGGTCAAAACGCTTGGTGGTGCCTTTTACTTTGTTACTTTCATAGATGATGCTTCAAGGAAGGTTTGGTCATATGCAATCAAGACCAAAGACGATGTTGTTCCCGTGTTCAAGATGTTTCACAAAGATGGTGGAAAGAAAAACAGTAGAACCTTGAAGTGCCTTCGTTCGACAACGGGGAGAATACATTGGACCACTTGAAGTGTATTGCAAGAGCATGGGTATACGTCATGAACAATCGATCAAGACTCCACAACATAATGGTGTTGCGAGAGAGGATGAACCGCACTATTCTTGAGAGAATCGGGTGCATGTTATCTCATTCCAAGTTGCGAAGCATTTACTGGGGTGAAGCAATGAATACCTTTGTGTATTTGATCAATCGATCTCCTTCAAGACCGCTAGATGGAGAAGTAGCGAGAAAAGGTATGGAGAGACAAAGAGCCTACTTATGATCACTTGAGAGTGTTTGGTTGCGGGGCTTTTGTTCATATCCCAAAAGATCGAGATCAAAGCTTGATGACAAAGCAAAGCAAGATGTGTGTTCCTAGGCTATGGGACGAGAGAAGTTTGGTTCTGATTTTGGGATCCAGTTGACAAGAAGGTTATCGGAGAAGTAGGGATGCGGTATTCCTTGAAGACCCGGACTATTGAAGACTTTGAGAAGATTGAGATGCCAAAGCTTCAAGATGATATGACCTTGGATCCAAATCCAGTTGTTCCTACTCTTGAACAACATGATGATGATGTTAATGGTAATGGTAATGAAGAAGAAGAACAAAATCATGAAGATGTTCCAAAGGGTGATGTTGAGCAAGAAGTGCAACAACAACCAGAGTCAATTGAGAAGATCCAAAGCAGACCAGATTACCTTCAACAAAATATACACCACATGAGTATGTGATGCTCACGGATGCGGGTGAACCGAGTCTTATGAAGAAGCTCTTAGTGTTCTGAAAGTCGAAGTGGTTGAAATCCATGAAAGAAGAGGTTGGTTCTTTAGATGAGAATGACACTTTTGATTTGGTTGATAAGCCGAGAAAACCGAAAATTTCAAGAAAAAGTGGGTGTATAGAATCAAGAATGAAGATGGTAACTCACAACCAAGGTACAAAGCACGCTTAGTTGTGAAGGGTTATGAGCGAGAGAAAGGGTGTTGACTTTGACGAGATTTTCTCACCGGTGGTGAGATTTCCTTCTATTCGGGTTGTCTTGGCAATAGCCGCTAGTTTGGATCTTGAGATAGAACAACTAGATGTCAAGACAAAGATTTCTTCACGGTGAGTTGGAGGAAGATGTGTATATGGCACAACCCGAGGGTTTTGAAGTCAAAGGCAAAGAGCACATGGTGTGCAAGCTAAAGAAGAGTCTATATGGTTTGAAGCAAGCTCCTAGAAGATGGTACAAGAAGTTTGAATCATTCATGAAGGAACATGGGTACAAGAGAACGACTTGAGATCATTGTGTATTCATTCAAAAATTTGTTGATGGTGATTTTCTTATTCTTTTGCTATATGTTGATGACATGCTTATTGTTGGCAAAGATAAGAAGAAAATTGACAAAGTTGAAGTCGTGATTTGAGCAAGTCTTTGCTATGAAATACTTGGGAGCAGACAAAGCGTATTCTTGGCATGGAAATCACTCGTGATAGGAAAGCAAGGAATCTATGGTTATCGCAAGAAAGATACATTGAGAAGGTGTTGCAAAGATTTAACATGGACAAGGTCTGAGCTTGAGAAGTTGTCCACTTGCAAACCATTTTTAAGTTAACTCGTGATCAATGTCCTGTGAATGATGTTGAGAAACGGAAGATGGAGAATATTCCTTATGCATCCGCATTGGTAGTTTGATGTATGCAATGGTGTGTACAAGGCCGGATATAGCTTATGCGGTTGGAGTGGTAAACGATTTCTATCAAATCTGGTCCTGAGCATTGGGAAGCAAATAAATGGATACTACGGTATCTAAGGGGTACTTCTAATATGTGTTTGTGTTATGGAGGTGACAAGCCAGAGTTAGTTGGCTACAGATTCGTATTTGGCGGGTGCTCAAGACAGTCTCAAGTCGACATCGGGTTACTTATTTACCTATGCGGGGAGCTGTCTTGGCAATCCAAGTTACAAAAATGTGTGGCATTATCTACTACAGAGGCAGAGTACATTGCGGCTACAAAGAGTTGCAAGGAGATGATATGGATGAAGAGGTTTGTTAGAGAACTCGGTGTGAAGCAACAAAGGTTCATCGTTTCTTTGTGATGACTGAGTGCCATCCATCTCAAAGAAGAATTCGAGTTTTCACTCGAGGTCCAAGCACATCAATATTAGGTATCGTGGATACAAGAAGTTCTCGACGAGAAGGTCTTGTATATTGAGAAGATCCATACAGATGACAACGGTTCGATATGATGACAAAGTCGCTACCAAAATACAAGCATGTGTATTTCGCGGCGGGGCAGGTTTGGTGGTGACGGGTACCTCACCATAAGTCGTGAGGGGAGATTGTTGGGCACAGGTCACCGCCTTATGGCTCAACAGTCCAGTGTGCCCCTTAGCTAATGGGGAAGTCAACTAGCACATGCCTATGTTTTTGGTTATAAGGACCAAAAGGCATCGGAGAAGAAAATGAGTTTATCTTCTTCATTTTGTGAGGAAAAGAAAAAGAGGCAATAGAGAAAGAGAGTGAGTGAGGGAGAAAAGTTAAGCCACCATTCTTGGTGAGATTGAAGTTATCTTGAAGAGAAGAAGAAAGGGTTCTTAGCTAAGGATCTATTGGTTGTTGTGGTGAAGATTGTTTTATCAATTTCCACATCTCTTCAAAGGGGGAAAAAATCTAGGGTTTGCTCAAACTCTAGTAGTAAGTAATCTTACTCTTGCTATTGTCAAATTGATAGTGAATCTCATCTTATTGGTGAATGAATTGTTGATCCATCCTTAGGGGTGAGTGTAATTAGGCAAATAGGTATCCAAGTGCTATATGCACCTTGAAGTTGTTGTTATCCCCAAATTGGGAGAATTGTGTGTAACCCATTGTTGTTATAGTGGAAGATTTGCCCGTGGTTTTTTACCCTTCACCTTGGAGGGGTTTTTCCACGTAATTGACGGTGTTGTGTGATTGCCTCTATATTGCGTAGTTGTGTTATTTCCGCATTTATATATCATTGCTTGTGTAGGTTTCGTATTGCGCATAGCGGCTCGGATTTGGTAAGTCTCCCCCGACAGTATGGTGGCTCAGACTTGAGATGCAACCTTTCGGATATGTGAGTACTGTTTGGAATGGTACATCTTGCTTCTTTTCTGGAATGGTATATCTTGATTCTTTTCATGCCAAGAAAAGTTCCTAGATTATGAACTTGTGATGTACAAAGAGACAAGTATGTGTAGATTTAGATCGAGATGAATTATCTAGATTCTATGGTGTATAATCCACATACATATAATGTGTGAAAAGAAAATGTTATATGTATCGTGTGGTAATGTTGAAGTCCAACAATTGTGGGGTAAACCATATGCTATATATTGTCTAAGAAAAACAGAGTGTTTTTAAAATTCAAATAATTCATGTCAACCGTCAAATTTAGACGTAAACGGTGATTGAACATATGTGATTAGTTTGTAACAAATTGGATGAAAGGGCGGCCGACCTATCCAGAATTGGAGAGTTACAAAATCACGTTTGGTTAGTGCATGCACGGATGGACGTAAATTTGTACGATACATGATTTTGGAAATAATTTGTAGCAAGTAAAATTGGAAGAGAAATTACAAAATTTTGTAATGGTGCTACAAAATGGTGACAAGTCTCTAGTAAATAGTCTTAGAAGACCGCGCGTGAAAATATTTGATGACTAGAGATAATGTGTTCATCGAGGGGAATAGGTTAATTTAAAGCCTACTAATTATGAGTGAAGATAATGGTAACCCAACCTAGTTGACTGGAGATCCCAAGATCTAGGTTCAAAAGGGACAACTAAGTTATGTATAACTCGGAGTAAACACTGTGGAGATAAAACTCCATCCTATTCCTATGATGAGACAGTGTATTTCCTGAAATGTGTTTTAGGATAAGCTATGCTTTTAATGATGCCTATATCTTGTATTTACAAGTGGGATATTACAGGGTATTCTTAATGGGACATCACCTATGTGAGTGTAGAATTGTGGCCGATTCTATGGAAATTTTATAAGGCTTTAATTTCCTAGAGCACTCATGAATCCGGGATTTGTTCAGGGCCGAAATGAACACAACCGTAGAACCAAATTAGTGAGAAAAGGCATTGTGTGATAACTATTGTCTTGGTTTACATTAAAAACTGAACAGTTCAAGACATCGCGTTCATTTGGTTAGTGAGTAAATCCGATAGTTATTCACTAAGGAAGGTTCAAAGCCAAAAGCTACCTATCCCCATGCAATGACTTTTCACTTTATCTCTCTTTAGTGTCTGCATAACATTTGCATTCTTAGAAGTTCTATTCAAATGTGGGGGATTGTTGGAAATTTTGAATAGAAATTATGTTAGTTATAATTGAAGGGTTGTTTCCAAGAGAAGTAACCCTCCATGAATGGACTCTTTCCAAGAGTTGTGACTCTCCATGAAATGACTCTTACAAAGAGATGTGACTCTTGGCGAAGAGACACTATGTCCTTTCCTAAGAGACACCAATCAAGTATATAAACCCCACTCTAGTTTCATTCTATGCACAAGAAAAGCACACACAAAAATCGATTTCACTAGCATTCATTGTTGTCATAGTATTGAGAGATAAACACTAAATTTGGTTATTTGTTTCCTCGAGTTTGGAGTGCTTCTACTCGAGAAGAAAGATCGTTGTATCCTGGGAGACGTTTCGCAACTAAAACCCATTAGCACCGAGTGGGGCGAATTTCGTCTTAAGGACAAGAGTATCTAATACTCGACTCGGTCTATGCATATATTGTCGAGTCTCTAATCACTCGATTTTCTTTTCTTATTCTTTGGTTCTCGCATATCGGATCAACGTCATTTGCATAACAAGGAGAAGATTGCCAACAATAATATATGAGAGTCTATATTTAGGAGATACTCACTTTAAGTTGTGAGAGTTATATTAGGAATTGTCTTGAGAATCAAGTCTTGTGATTGTATAAATATCTTGAAGAGTTAATGAGAAAGACACCAGAATTATTATCAATGTAGTCTTTTATGCTTCCGCGTTTATGCTCTCCTCTCTCTTGCTCGATCCTTAACATGGTATCAGAGCAAGGTGAGAGGAAGAGGGAGGAGAGGAGATAGAGAGAAAATTCACAAGCTTTATTTCGGTGGTAGAAGAAGAAGAGTTAGAGAATTGTTTTCATTAAAAGAGGAGTAGTTGTGCAATGTTCCGACGAGTTAAAAAAAAAAAAAAAAAAAAAACAGCTAACAGGGAGGCTGTTGCCGAAGGTCTGTGTGTGGTCGAGAAGACGTGGGATATTTAGTACGAGTTTCAAGGCGAGAAACCAGGTGAATAAGGAGAGTCAGTTGTCGTCGACGTATTAATAAGTATTCAGAGTTTCGATGGGATTGGAGACAAGTGTTGTCTAACTTCTTGGGTTCGAGTATTTTTCGAAGTTCAGGTGGTTGCTTCTGTGAAACTATTAAGAAGATGGTGCCTGCTGTTGTAAAGTATACATCAGTTGAGAAGATATTCTTGGTGCTGTAAAGAAGAAGAAAGAATTCGTGTGATGTTTTGGTCACGTGGTTGTATCAAGAGTCGTTTGTCATTACCGGTAAGGAAGAAGTCAAGGGGACAGTGACTCGAGTTATTAGTCATGGCTGTATGCTATGCATGGTTGTTTGGCAATGGTTAAGGCGAGATTTAGAAGTTAAGATAAACAAGGAAGTTTGGTACGACCTAGTTGGAGATTTGCGGTTTCAATCCAAAGATCAGGTGAGAGCTGGTACTTTCAAAAAAAAAAAAACAGCTAACAGGGAGGCTGTTGCCGAAGGTCTGTGTGTGGTCGAGAAGACGTGGGATATTTAGTACGAGTTTTAAGGCGAGAAACCAGGTGAATAAGGAGAGTCGGTTGTCGTCGACGTATTAATAAGTATTCGAGTTTCGATGGGATTGGAGACAAGTGTTGTCTAACTTCTTGGGTTCGAGTATTTTTTCGAAGTTCGGGTGGTTGCTTCAGAAACTATTAAGAAGATGGTGCTCGCTTTGTTGTAAAGTATACATCGGTTGAGAAGATATTCTTGGTCTTTGTAAAAGAACAAGAAAGAATTCGTGTGATGTTTTGGTCACGTGGTTGTATCAAGAGTCGTTTGTCATTCCGGTAAGGAAGAAGTCAAGGGGACAGTGACTCGAGTTATTAGTCATGGCTGTATGCTATGCATGGTTGTTTGGCAATGGTTAAGGCGAGATTTAGAAGTTAAGATAAACAAGGAAGTTTGGTACGACCTAGTTGGAGATTTGCGGTTTCAATCCAAAGATCAGGTGAGAGCTGGTACTTTCAAAAAAAAAAAAAAAAAAAAAAAAAAAAAAAAAAAAAAAATTACAGTGATGATGGCGCTGTTGCCATTGAATGGAAGAGATGGTGGCAGTGATGATGATCATAAGAACTACAGTTTGATGGTAATGACGAGACGCTGTTGACACTGTGATTGATAGAAGAAGTCCGTGATGAAGAGAATAGTATGGAAACGATGGTGGTGATCATGTTTCTGGCATATGGGTTTGAAGAAGACAGGGAAGAACTAACGCAGTTGTGCGTAATGGAAGAGATCTTTGAAGGTTAAAGAAAGTGGTTTTGCTGCTGATGGCAGTAATGGATTTTGGTAGATTTGATAATGATATTTTTCGTGTGGCTGTCGAAGAAAAAGTTGGTTGTTAGCAGCGAAGAATGGAGGAAGCTGTATGGGTTGGAAGTGACGAGAAGTTGAGTTAGAGACCGAGAAAGAAGGAGCAGAGCTTGGTCAAGTTTGCTTGTTCGCCAGAGATGGTTTTGTAGGATCGTAATATCGCAACAAACAAGGTTCGCGGGATTAATAAACGACAGCATCGCGAAGGAGTCGCAGGAGCTAAAATAAACGACGCAATGAATAACGACAGGCAAAACATAAAGAAGACGTGAGACCTGGCGAGGGTTAAGAAGTGTCGCGAGAGTGAATGTTTGTGCATCTGCGACACTTCGCGAGACATTCCCGAAAATAAAGGGTAGCTTAGCTGTCATCCACTATGTATTACCCTATATAAAGGGCTAAATGAGTCTGTAAATGGGGGGGATCCTTTTGGAATTGTTAGGCAAGTCAATAGGAGAGAGAAAGTTTAAGAGTGTTTTAATTTCTAAGTGTAATTCTAGTATCCTGTGTAAACATTTTATGGAATCAATCAATAAATATTCTTGATCTTACATCTTTCAATGGATTAAACAAGCAAAATTGAGTAAGGGGTGTAGTGTGGGATTTCCCGCAACTACATATGCGCTAGAAACAGGGAAGGGCAGAGATTGACGTAGAAATTGGAAGGAATTTGGATTGATAGAGAAAAGATTTGGAGAAGATACTCAAAAATTCATTGGAAAAGAAAAATGGCTAGAAGAAGAAATGTACAAGGGCAACCAACGACGTAAGAAGAAGTGGGAGACTTGCTTTGGAGAAAGGAGGAATGAAACAGGAGAATCGTCAAGGATGAATATGAGAAACGATGGAAGATCAAAACCAACCACCGATCTCCCCGGTAGCAAACGCAGCTGTGGATTATGATAGAGTAAGTGTACATACTTGGAGGTCTCGATTCTCGAAGACGAGAGGGAAGAGGAGCAGCGGTTGGTGAACAATGGACAAGGAGAGCAAGGAATGAATGGAGAAATGAATCCGGAAACGAAGAAATTGCGGCATTAGAAAGATTGAGACAAACAATACACGAAGAGAGACGGCTAGAGGCAGAGGAACGAGCAAACTTGACAAGACAGAATCATGAATTGAGGATGGAAAATATGAGGTTGCAAAATAGGAGATCTAGAAGTAGCGTGAGATCAAGTTCAAGATCGAATAGGGAAGAAAGAAGGAGAGTTTTACCAACGAGAAAGTACCGAGGAAGAAACACAAAATCCGAGTATAGAGCATGGCGAGAGAAGAGGGGAAATAGAAGGTCGTTATATTCCTCAACTTTGAAAATCTTCAAAATGAGCGGAATAGGAAAATCAAGGAAACATGCAACTCCAAGAACCGAATGACCCAGCTACTGAAGGGAGAATAATCTTGCACGGGAGAGAAGAATTGAGAAGAAACCGAGAGATCGAGGATGACATCGAGAGACACTACATTGAACAAGCGCGGCTAGCTCGCGAGAGAGAAAGGATAAGAGCGAAATGGAAAATCAAGAGATGGAAGAGGCAATCCGGCGAATAACCATGACAACCGCGAAAGAAGAAGGGAACAAAATCGTACCAATAGAAATATTAATGAAGAATATGAGAGGGTGCGAGATGAGAGCGAGAGACAGCCAAGAGGAGAGAACAACCGATATAATGGCGTGCGAATTGACGAAAGAAACGAAGAAGAGCGTCGCGAGGGAAAGAAGAGGAGAAATAACGAGCGGGAAGGTCAAGATAGGCACGAGCGAAGAAGGAGAAGCAGAGTTGAAAAGACCAGTAGAATCAAACTCACGAGGCAAATGAACAAATCTTAAGAGAACTGGGTAAATGAGAGGATTCTTGAATAGTAGAAGGGAAGGAGGAAGGAAACAATTGGACGAAGCCATCGCAGAAGCCGCGAAGAATCCCTTCACGCTAGAAGTACGAGATGGGAGGAATACCTCCTAAGTGCAATCTTCCCGCATTAACAAACATCTTCGATGGAACAACTGCGCGGTACAACATATCAAGGCCTATATGAGGTGTATGTTGCGGTGGGAGAATCATGATGCTATCTTGTGCAAATATTTCGCATCAAGCCTAATTGGAGAAGCACTAAAATGGTTTGAGGGACTACCAAGGAATACAATCACATCATTCAATCATTTACAAGCCACATTCACGGGAGCATACATAAGTAACAACTCTTCACGACCGTGTATTGAAGATGTATTCGGGTTGAAACAAAGGGTTGGCGAGAGCTTAAGGCGATTGACAATAAGATGGAGAACCATGTGTAGCGAAATGGCGGGACGGGTTGAGGAAAGATATCTCATCCTCTCATTTGTGAATGCTCTCTTCGCGACTAATTTGTTATACATTCAAATTTTTAGAGTCAAAAATACAATCACGATGGCGGAAGCTGCGAGAGTTACGGGAAGAATATATCGCCTTAGAAGAAAGACGAGAATGAAATGAATTCTTATCCGTCGCGAACACAAACTCGAATGCCGCGACGCAAGCTTGTTGCCTCAATTCATAAATACGGTGGCGAGCACTTCGCAGGACGACAAAACGGGGGAAGGGCGATGAGGGACATCGGAAGATAGTAGCCATGGGAAGCCACGACCAAGAAGAGTTTGAGCGAGAAAGGAACTATTACAACCGTAACAGCAATAATAAGATTCGAAGGCTAGATCATGTGCAAGAAACATATGGTGGACGAAGGCAAAATAACCGTGGAGGCGGAGAAGTCGCGAGAATAGTATGGGAAGAGATTAAGATGCCTCCACCGGAATGCTAGTGTGGAAGAGATGCGGGAAGCTATACTTGTGATGGAAAATGTACCGGACCTTGGAACGTGGGAATGGAACCACCGCCGGGCGATAGAAGTCATGAGTTTTGTTCTTACCATCGCTTCCATGGGCATCAAACAAACGATTGTAGAAACATAAAGAGAATTATTCTCGGGATGATTGATCGGGGAAGTTAAATCACTTCCTAAAGGGAGAAGAAAGCAGGCCAAACATTACCACCACCACCGAGAGATGCACGAGATTAATGTCGGCAAAAGGAAAGGAAACATTTGTGATAGAAGTCGGGACAAAAGCTAAAAATTTGAATTGCAACTCTATCGTCCCTCTATCGCTGTCGAAGATTTTCATGACAACGTGCTCGGTAGAGTCTTTGCGAGAGATGCTAATGATAAAGAAATAATGAGCACAGCGAACGACCTTGATTAGAGAAGTGGCAACGAAGACTATTTCTTTCTCTCGAGATGAAGTGCCAAAAGGAAGAGAAACACATGATAGCCCGTTGGTTGTGAAACTAGAGATTAACCCGAAACCGTTGATGGAGAAGATGATGAGGCGAGAAGCTTGTTTGGGCGATCAACCGAATCCTAATCGACAGGAAGTTCGGTGAATATTCTCTTCTACCATACTTACAAGACGATGGGAGGAAAAGATGAGGATTTGATCCCCTCGACATACAAGATATATGGCTTTAATGGCACGCAAACAAACCAAAGGGAGAGGTTCACATGAGAATACCTCTACAAGGACTATCAACCGATATTTTATTACGTGTGGTTGATGTGGAATCTCCATATAATGCGGCGATTGGGAGGCCATGGCTTCATGAAATCTTGGGAGTCGCATCAACATATCATCAATGTATAAAATTTCCACATCCAAATGGCATTGGTATTATACGGGGAGATTGGAAGGAGTCGCAACAATGTCATGAGGTCGATGTAGAAAGCTGCGAAGAAAGAAATGCCAAAAGAAAAGGTTGGAAGCAACATGTGAGAGATGAGCGAGAGAAAGGAAAATTGATGGTGGATGCTATAGAAGTAAGGACTGAACATACCTCGCGGGGTGAATGCCTGAGACAGGCGAATATTATGGTAATAAAGAAGCAAAGGATATGAGGAACAAAAGGCATAAGAAATGAATAATCAACAAAAACAGGAGAAAAGGTAGCAATTGAAGTAATGATGTGCGAGACTCTCGCAACGAAGAGTATATGGGAATTCAGTTAAGAAAGGAAAATGAAAATACAACAAATGAAAGCAATTGTGCGAATACTTCGTAAACAAGTATCGACAAATAATGAAATATGAATGATTGAATGATTTAACAAATATGAATGAGTAAATGAATGGGACGAACCTTTATGGCGTACACCCTAGTTCGCGAATAACATTTCGTAAGAGGCAAATGTAAGACCTAAAGTGCGTCATATAAGGTGGTATCTCTTAACATGGCTCAGGTGGAAGGTTACACCGCTCCTGAAACCTGGGTCATGCAGATTTGGGGCCCATGAAAGCCTATCCGGGAGATACCTTGGATTCCCAACTATATATGTAGGTTATACCCTGGTTGGGCGACCGAGGGTCTCTTCCAAGGTCGAGTGTATGCTCAAGGCGCCGAGGTACACGGTTGAGCGAGTGCCCTGGATGGATGAACCTACCACCGGCCATTCTTGGCAAGTCTTGGCATATGTTGCACTCGCCCAAGAAAACTCCACTTAGGGTGCGATCTCGTAACCATAAACCATATAGGTATAAGGGATAAGAGGCTGCGAAAACAACTGGTTGTTGTTAAGACCGGATGGGAGGAGCTAGTCTTGTATGGCCGATGTTTCGCCTCCTTGAAGGGGCAACCGGGAGATGATAAGGGCGACGCTCTCCATTAGGGGGTGTCAAAACAGACGCAAATGTCATGAGACTATGTTTTCGCAAGAGAATTTAGGCTTGTCATATTTGTGCAATGATCCTGAGGCAATAATACTAACGCGAGGGTAAGACGAGATAAATGGGTCTTTACACGACAGTGTACGGACGTCCTGCGATTTCGTCGCACGACGGCAATGTCATGGGGCTTTATGTTCACAAGGATATCTAGACCTGTCATATTGTCGCAATTAAAACATCCCGCAGAGGCAAAAATACTTGGAAAATGATAAGGCAAGATCAATGGGTCTTTACATGCAAGTGTAAAGACGTCCTGCGATTTTGTCGCGATGAAAAGGTGGCGAGGGAAGACCTCTAATTAGGGAGGTCGACTTGGAAGACCACACAAAATGATAAGGCAAGGTCAATGGGTCATTGCATGAAAATGTAAAGGCAGCCTGCGACCTTGTCGCAACAAGAAAAGATAAAACAAAGACTACCGAAATGGTACTAGCGAGACAAGTTGGATTCTTGATTTATAAAGATACCCGCGACCTCGTCGCAACGATACGTTTCAATAGCAGAGGCAAAATACATGATGACAACTAAAATCTTTCATCGAAGATAAATAACAGAGGCAAGTATGGGAATGGAAAAGATGGAATATTGTTATTCATCTTCTGATGAAAGAGTTATACATCAATAATGTTAGCCAATTATATTACAAGGAAGAACTACCAAAAAAGGGGGAGTGAAGATTGAATTCAGGGGGGAAAAATCCAGGAAATACACTATAATAAGGATACGAAATGTACGAGATATTACAAGCGAGAAAGAAAACAAAAAGAGTTATCTCTTTGGTGATTCTTCTTCTTCATCGATTCTTCATCCTATTATTCTCATCGCGAAATTTTCTTCTTCGCCGGCCTCGCTATCGTCGTCCGAGACGAAAGATTTTCGGGGGAACCTTTTGAAGGAGCCAGGGATATGAATGCAGAGGGATATTATGGTCCTTACAAACATACTCCATGGCTCCATTGCGAAAACGAACAGCATCATTATTAAAGTTCTCCACTGTCGTTAGAAATTGTTTCTTCAACTTGGAATATTTATTCTCGCGAAGGGAGAGACTCTTTGCGAGCTGTTCTTTTTCGATTTCGAGTTCTTCAATTCTCGTTGGAAAATTCCTGGCGAGTTGTTCTTTTTCAGAATCAAGCTCTTTAATTCTAACTTGAAGCCTCTTCTCGATTCTGCAAATAAGAGACAACAAGTTAATAATTTACAAGCAATACTACAAAAGTAAGAAGCGATGAGTATAATAAATAACCTTCTCTATCGAGATATCATATCCTTAATCAAGGAAGTATGCTCAGCATGAAGACTAACATCAACACCTAGGTTATTCCTGGCATTATCTAAAACTTTCGCAGCCCAGGCGAATTCATCATCACTATTAATAACAAGAAGAGAACGAACTTGCTCTTCTCGTTGCTTAAGTATGGTATTTTGATGAAGGAGTTCATCTCGTTCAACTTGCACACCAAGAAGAGACTTGTGGAATTCTCGCTAACGCCCGTGCACCTCTCGTTAGTAATGCGATCGTTCTCATCTATGAGATCACTAATTTTCTTCCTTAAAGTCTTGATTTTCTTCTCGGAATCAAGGTACATTCGTTTAAAGCGATTAGTTAAATTTAAACTAGATCTCGTGTTCGATCTCTAAGAGATGATGTTTGGATTGAAGATCCTTTAATGAAAGGAGGTTAGTTTTATTTGAGGAACTACTTAGAGATTGATTGAGGTGAGTAAGAAGGACATCATCATTCATAGGCTCGGGAAATGAATGGAGAAGAATGGAATCTTCGGAGAGATTATACACGTCTGCGAGAATAATGGTCAGACAAAGAAAGATAAATGATAACACGACAAGGATTTGAGAATTGAAAATTACTATACCGTAAAGTTGCTTGATTTGAGCTCCGAAGAGTAGATACTCTATCCTTTTGGGAGTCCGAGATCGGCTTCTAATTTTTTTGAATCCTATCGCGAGATGACACGGCTTGACTTCCGGCTCTTGGGTCTTCTTGTTCAATTGTAAATTTCTCTTTTCAAGATTGTTGCGTCTTCTCTCGAGATCCGAGGCAACTACAAAGGAAAGTTTTTCCAACCTATGAAAGAAGATAGAAAAACCGTCAAAAAAAAAAAAAAAAAAAAAAAAAAAAAAAATTAACGAGGGAAATATGATCGCATGCATACCAAAGACCCAAGCGCGTTCAAGAAGTCGGGAGACACAATTCTAGAGGTTCCATTGAAAGAATTATTGCCCTCTAGTAAACAACATTACACACATTTGCGAGAGTCTTGCAAAGAGAAGCTAGGGGAGCATCTCCCATTCCTTGGAAAGAATGTGAGAAGATGCTAGATAACTGATCCATAGGGGAACCGGCCAACGGAATCTCTTTAGCGAGAGAGGAATTCGAATTATGGTTATCCTCGTCAGAAGATTGGGAGCTTGATCTAAGGTGAGAAGAAGATTGGACCTTTCGCTTCTTAGTTAATGAAGCGAAGATTTACCCTTGCGAACGCAGTTTTACCCTTACTTTTAATCTTCGCGGCTCTGACTTCTTCGGCTTCAACCTTCGCATACGGTTAAAGATAAGAAACGAGAGGCAACAATATTGTTTCAAATAACAAAGGAAATGTTTCTTACTTCATCCGTAAGCGATCAAGTATCGTCGTGTACTCTCCAACGGATTATCCTTGTATCTTCTTCTCAAATTGGAGATCTGAAAAATTTCACAAACTCAGCAAATATAAAAAGAAAATTGCGAAAGCAAGATGTGAAGTAGAAAACATACCTCTTTTGCCCTGTCAGGCCATTTAAATTCCCAAGGATGATACCCTGCGAGATTCGCAGGAAGAACGTGCGAGCCAGCGATATAAGGGCCATTTAAAATCAAGGGTACAACCCACCACTTCTCATCTTTGGAGTGACGAGGAGTAGTATTATTGCCCGGGTGCCAATCAATATCCTGCATGAGCAATTTATCCTCAGGGACATTATCCTTCTTTTTCAGGCGAATGCCCCAGCGAGATTTCGCATTAATCATCTTTATCATTTGAATAGTTTTCAAAAAGCTCTCTCGAGTGTACTTCTCGTGCTATTTCCAAGTCCGCGAAATCGGGTGTCTAACAGTAGTAGGGTATAAAGATCCTTTGCCAGCACCACGATTCGCGAACTCAAGCATTAGGCGAATGCAATCGCCACTCAATTGATAAACAGCCCGAGAGAATTTTTCATGGGCCAAGATTTCATAAAATAAAGGCATCTCAGGATTGTACAAGGGAATGGGAAGTCCCGCGAGAAGCTGACCTAGCGAGACTATAATCTTTTGATCATCACATTGATGATCGAAAATAACTTTGCGGAAAAGAATAGATGAAGGTTCTTGATCGGGAATGGTTGATAGAGTGAAACCCTTCTCGAGCAACTTCAAGTTGAACTTCATCAAAAGAAGCTTTGTATGCACGACTAATGGAAGCCATTATCAGTATGGGAATGGATGGGATGTTAAAGGTTAGGATCAGCGCTAGAAAGGACGAAGAAAAGATTTGCCGTAAGCGGGAGCGCAAATTGCGGAAGGAGAGAGTCAAAGAAAAGTTGCAGAGAGAAACTAAAGAATGAAAAGGAGGGAAAAGAAAACTATATAGGAAAAAAGATCCTCGAGAAAAACGAGGTCATTTAATGCGAAGAGACATGAATGGTCAAGAATAAGCGGTTGAAAGAGACGTGTCAAGAAAAGACATTAATAATCAAAATCCGTGTAAAAGTACAAAACTGAAACAGATAAAGATAAGCAGTCGCGGCAACAATATTGTAAAAATCTCATGATACTCTTCCCCTCGCAGGAGAAATATGAGGAGAGATAGGAGACGATACTTCGTATATATCTCAAAGAAGCTTCGGAACTTTGCAAAAGAATAGAGGCAAGTACGTACTTTTCAAGGAAAGTATTCTTTTGCTCGTTCCTTCATCAACAAAAATCAAAGATCGCTACCACAATAGATTTTTCTTTAAAGATCGCTTGTCAAGCAATATTCAAGGAAAAAGAGGCAAGATGTAGGATCGTAATATCGCAACAAACAAGGTTCGCGGGATTAATAAACGACAGCATCGCGAAGGAGTCGCAGGAGCTAAAATAAACGACGCAATGAATAACGACAGGCAAAACATAAAGAAGACGTGAGACCTGGCGAGGGTTAAGAAGTGTCGCGAGAGTGAATGTTTGTGCATCTGCGACACTTCGCGAGACATTCCCGAAAATAAAGGGTAGCTTAGCTGTCATCCACTATGTATTACCCTATATAAAGGGCTAAATGAGTCTGTAAAAGGGGAGATCCTTTTGGAATTGTTAGGCAAGTCAATAGGAGAGAGAAAGTTTAAGAGTGTTTTAATTTCTAAGTGTAATTCTAGTATCCTGTGTAAACATTTTATGGAATCAATCAATAAATATTCTTGATCTTACATCTTTCAATGGATTAAACAAGCAAAATTGAGTAAGGGGTGTAGTGTGGGATTTCCCGCAACTACAGGTTTAGGAATGTGTGTGTTTCCTAATTTGGATAAAAGGGGGAGAAGAGAAGGTGTTTGTTTAAATCTAACTAATATAAAGAAAAGAAGGATTTTCACACGTCCGACAGGAATATACCAAAACAACCTTCCGTGTTTCTTTTTCTCTACATACTTTTTCGTAGTTTTGAGCCATATGAAGGGTACATGCGTAAATCGTATCAAATGGGGAACAAATTCTATCAATGTAAATCGTGGTGTTTTCTTCCCCCAACCCAAATCCTTACTTCCCAAATCGACTACACAGGTTCCATAGAACGACACCGATTTTACGAGAATGGTTTGGTAGAACCCCTTACCCATTCAATTGAAATATGCACCCCAAATCCAACTCTTACGGCTTCAATTTTTTCAATGAACCCCAAATTCAACTCATACGGATTTTTGAGCTCTATATTTCAGCCATAGTTGACATCGACTTCAATTTGTAATTATGGTCACCGGATAAGATTTACTGAGCCAAGGTTGCAAAGTTGAGGTAAAGATTGTGTTCGTCAATAATATTAGTGACTTTAATTAATGAAATTTTGAATGATTTTTCATAGAACATAGCCTTTAACATTCGAATGGGTTCGGATTTGTTGGTTTCCATGAAACGATGCTTCAATTGGACTGTCAATTTTGGTGATTGTTGAATCTCAACTGTGTAAATACAACTTATTTTATACGAATTTAACTGTTTGACAAAATACCCCAGTGAAAACTTAGTTTGGGCGTCTCATTTAGTACCTTAATTTCACTATCAAGTTCAACAATCGGTTGATTTGAGCTCTCATTTTGTGCAACCTTCGCTATTGCTTTGTACTTGATGTTTTCCATGCCTCCCGAGAGAGTTTCGATAGCATGCCATTAGTAGTCGTTTCTTTTATTTGTATGATTTACTGGAATCAATTAAATCCAGAAACTCTGTTATTGTTTTCTTCATCAAGGAAAAACATGAATCTTTGTCCGTAGTTTGATTTGCTAGCCTAGATTTATAGGATAACTCCAATTTGATATTTATCTGGATTTAAAAATAATAAATTTGTGAATTTTAGTTGTTTGTGTAAATTTCTAACAAGATATCACCTCTTAATCTTATTTCGTTTGGTTTTCGCATGAACCAATTATTTTCGTATTTCCTAATTGGTTACCGCAATTATTAACCAGGTCAAGAATACCATTTCCTGGAAGTCGGGCATATGACTCGCCTCCGGTGTCCTTATATCGCCGCACTTCCATTTACTGCCGGTATTGGTGTCCCTTTTTCTTCTCTTATATCATTGCTTTGTGTTGTGTTGAAATAGTAGTCTTGGTAGTGTCCCCGTGGCATTTTTCTAATCAGGGCCTGCTTAGTTCCACAAATTTATTGTTGCATCTCCCCAATGCAAAAATCATCAATTAAGTTGAAAACACGGGTACCATGTCTTTGTGGCCTGGAACACAATCATCCCAAACATGAGAAGTTAAGTAATAGATATCATTGGAAAAATAAGAATGGATGTTTGACTTTTATAGAACCGAAACTTATTAAAATCGTCTTCTTGAAAGTTTTGTACTTAGAAGAGTGCGTTAACTGGATGGATTTTAAGGTGCAGTACCTTTGAATGATATAAATGGTGATTAGCGACAAATAGGACAATGAGCGTTCAGTAGCACTCTCCCTCTCCACCTTCTCGGTTGAGCCAATTGAGACCACGTTAAGGTGGGCATTTAAACTTCCAATAAACATGTCGCATGAAGATAAGACTGATTTGAGTGTACAAGGTTATCACTTAACAACAAGATAAATTATTGGTACAAGGATGTTAAATGCATACCCATAAAAGTTACCGAACCTTAAAATCCATTCTTATTTTTCCAATTATTTTAGTTTGGTTTTCGCATGAACCAATTTTTTTTTTTTTTTTTTTGGGATTTCGGATTTCCTAATTGGTTGCCGCAATTATTAACCAGGTCAAGAATACCATTTCCACGGGAAGTCGGGCATATGATTGCCTCAGTTTCCTTATATCGCCGCACTCCCATTTACCGCCGGGTATTAATGTCCCTTCTTCTTCTCTTATATATCATGGCCGTATTGTGTTGAAATAGTAGTGTTGGTAGTGTCCGTGGCATTTTGAGTTCAAATTCTCTGTTGCTTTGGCGGTCACCGTGGGTTGCTAAGTTCGACATTTGGTAATTTAAAACACTGGTACTATTAGAGGATTGTGTGGTTACTACTATAATGAGTTTCTTATACGGTACAAACAATTGACAACATCCGAAGAACGTAATCGGACAAAAGAAAAGTCATAATACAGTTCCATCAATGGGATCTGACAACTCCCCGAGGAAGAGATCTCGCCTAAATCCGGAAAATATTGATGCTTCAGTGGAGCTCAACCCGGCCTCTAGCTCCACGGAAGCATACGAATAGAATACACATTCTTGATGTAAAAGGATATTTATGATTATTAAATGAAAAATCCGAGTGTAGTTGTAATTTTCTTTTTGCTAAGTAGCATCAAATGAATTTTCACCGCTTGCCGTTAGTGGCGGAGCTACATGTAAGTTGTGGGTGGCCATGGCCACCCCAACATTTTGCAAAATTCTCTAGGATAATAGGCAGATTTTGTCCTAATTTTCTAAGTTGTAGTTAGTGGCCTCCCATGTTTTATGTCTCTGCTCCGCCACCGCTTTGCGCTTGATCATTGATTGTGTGTTGATTTTGACCGGTGATTACTACACAAAAATAACAAAGTACTGAAAGAACGGAACGGCAGGCGCATCGCGCGTGCATGTTATACTAGTGCCTATAAACAGAAGTGTGACAATTATGTCACAGTGTGGCAAATCTATCACAAATTCAGAAGTATGGCATCTGAATAGCGTGGAAAATTTGTAACAGCAAAATAACAAGAAACAATGGTTACAGCTTGTGGCAGAAGCGTGACGAAAATGAAAGATTGTGAGAGAATCTTGAAAACAAAGAAGTGTGACAGTTTCGCAATGAAAGCGCGACTGAAAAAAAAAAAAACAAAGAAGAAGAAGAAACAACAATATATGTTGTGAAGAAAGAGAAGCAATCACCAAGAAGTGATGAGAAAAATAACAACAATAGTAGGTTAAAATCCTATGAGTTGTCTAAAGAGTACAAGAAGTATTCTACCGAAGAAAAGAGAGGACCGAAATGTCCCTAAACTACGAAGAGGTAATGTCCTTAAACTTCCGAAGAGGACCGAAATGTCCCTAAACTACGAAGGGGACCGAGATGTCCTAAAACTACGAAGATAGGACCGAGATGTCCCTAAACTACGAAGAGGACCGAAATGTCCCTAAACTACAAAGGGGACCGTAATGTCCTTAAACTTCCGAAGAGGACCGAAATGTCCCTAAACTACGAAGAGGACCGTAATGTCCTTAAACTTCCGAAGAAGACCGAAATGTCCCTAAACTACGAGAGGACCGAAATGTCCCTAAACTATGAAGAGGACCGTAATGTCCTTAAACTACGAAGATGGGACCGAAACGTCCTTAAACTACGATGAAAACCGAAATTGGCAGAATTTTTTTTATAAAAAATAAAAAATAAAAAAAAATAGATGAGTTTAAATTTCTTTTGTCCAAGATGGGCATTAGTGATCTACATGCTCCATCTTGAGGGAGGGTATTAGGAAATAATATATGAGAGTCTATATTTAGGAGATACTCACTTTAAGTTGTGAGAGTTATATTAGGAATTGTCTTGAGAATCAAGTCTTGTGATTGTATAAATATCTTGAAGAGTTAATGAGAAAGACACCAGAATTATTAGCAATGTAGTCTTTTATGCTTCCGCGTTTATGCTCTCCTCTCTCTTGCTCGATCCTTAACACTACTGTACCAAAGAAGAAGACAAACAGTTCCGAATTGAAAAAAAAACTATAAAGAGAGGGAAGAAGGGTCAGAGAGGAGGCTAGAAGAATTATTTAGAAGCAAAGAAAAGGATACAGACACAAGAACATCAATACAATTTCATTATATAAAGGAAATCTACTGTAACCGTGCAAACTACCTTAACCCACTTAACTGCTTAAGCCACATAACTGACACCTTAGTACATATCCATACAATAGCTATAGCAAACACCATGGAGACGCATCAAAGATTTTCGGTTTGTGCCTTGGCAGATCCGTCACGATCACTCTGAGGGTACTAGGACTGGTGATTGATGATGAACATGACTATTCACAACAAAAGATCACTAAAATGAAACATTTTGATGAAATGGTCTGGTATATGTAATATTATCACCGGTGTTTCCTCGAATATGTACTACTAAGAGAAAAACAAAGATTTGTGTTTGAATTTTGTTACAAGCAATTGCCTTGAAGGTCAAGCACCCAAATTATCACCATCGAACAATAGAAAAACCTTTTAGTACAAATTGCAAGATAAGAATTTAGAAAAGTTTGCAAAACATAAAAAAGATGAAAGGACATATTGATGTTCAATTTTTGTGGAAAAGATACCATTTTAGAATCTCTAGAATGCTTTATAGTTACATATTGATGTTCAATTTTTGTGTAATCGATTAAAATCACACTTACAACATTTTATTTCTTGGTCTCGAATGCTTTTGTGAGGGTCGACAAATCACGAGATAATATCGTGATTGCAAAAGAACCGTTACATTCCATGCACAAATCAAGCTAAAGAAGGTTTTTTTTGCTTTAAAAATCGATATGTCTAAGGCGTATGATGAGTCAATTGGCCTTATTTGGAGAAGATGCTACGGTTGCTAGGTGTTCATGGGCACTCACTTCGGTTAATCATGAATTGTGTTTCTTGTACAAGTTTTTCTATTTTACCTAATGGTGTTTCAAAGGGATTTTTCACGCCGAAAGGGGTTTACGTCAAGGTTGTCCGCTATCTCCATCTCTTTTCATAATCTTCTCTCGGGTCTTTCTTTATTGATGAGAAAATATGAAGAAGAAGGATTATATCAAGGTTTAAAAATAAATAGATGGGCACTTTATGATCTCTCACTTAATGTTCGCAGATGATTTGTTCTTCTTTGGTAAAAATGACGAATCAATGTTATTAATCTAAAAAATTGATTAAACAATACTGGATTGGTCGTGACAAAATTAATTTCGGTAAGTCCGCATTAGTGTTCAGCGGTGGTGTTGAAGAATTCGAAAAACAACTATTCTCGCCAGATTTGGGTGTTAGAGATGAGGAAGAATGAAAAGTACTTGGGAATTTTTTCATTGTTAGCAGATTCAAGAATTACAAGTTTTGATTTTCTTATTGACAAATTTAGATCAAGACCTTCTCGATGGAGGAATCATTTTCTATCTCAAGTAGGCATTACGGTTCTATCAAAATCAGTTCTTTCTTTTATCCCAATATTTTTCTTTAGTACTTGTTTAATTCCAAAGTCAGTGTTGAATATGATCAAAAGAATACAATGCTCGTTTTGGTGGGGTCATGAAATGGAGATGAAGAAACTACATTTTATAAATTGGGATAAAATTTGGGGTTAAAAACAGATATAGGTTTGTTTTTTTTCAGGGTTACAACCATAGGCCCGTTTTTTTGAAAATTACAAATCTAGGCTTGGTTTTGACCGCTTTATTGAAAAACGGCTAACGGCAGTTATCTACCTTTTGCACCGTTAGGGGAGTCTAAAAGACTTTTAAATCCTAAAATCATTGAGTTTCATTGGTAACTCGCAAAGTCCCTCATTGCGCTCTCACTCTCCTTCAACACTCGCCCAAATTCGTCATCACATTCTCATCAAACGACTTGCAAGCATTGCGCTTCTCACTCTCCCGAGCCAACACAAACACAATCCAATTCTCCAACAACGAATTTTAATGGTACCCAAGTTCAATAACAAGCTCATAGAAAAATTTTCGATCATATTCGTAGATTAGAATCGATTAAATCGAAAGTACAATAGGAGTTTATACTTATCTTCTGGATCAATTTTGTTGATGAATTTGTCGAATCGATTTGGTGATATTGATTCTCATCGAATATTTGTGAAGAAATGATGTCACGATGCGATTTTAGGGTTGTATGCATGTTGAATCTCGCTGAATCGAGTGTTAATCGATACTCGAGAACTAACTCAAAAGCTGCACTTATAATTTTAACCAATTCCATCTCCAACTACCACCTAATTCATTTAACAATTCCTCGAGCATCACTATTTCATATATTTATAAATCATCAATACCCTCATCAATTTCGTTTTCATTTAACGAGTATTAAAATCATCATCACCAACGATTACCAAAAGAGGTCAATTTCTTCTCAACATCGCAAACCAACTCCATCATTTTCTAATTCAACCACAATTCAAAACCCGTGATACCGCAACTAGAACCAAATACGAATTCAATAAGAACCCATATTCTAATTCGGCCACAAACCCTTCAAAAACCTCCCAAGTGTCTTCCAATAACATCATCTCAAAATGGTTCATCACCTTAGTTTGTTTTTGAAGCATTTTTCATCACCTTACTCACGGCAGCACCATCTTGTTCTTGACCAACTCACTACCAAATCTCTCGCCTTAACAAAAAAACTTCACACGATTAACCTCTAAAAAAATTAGCAATCGTGTTTGTTTCAAACTCCATTTTTGGCTTATTCATTTTCTCTCGAGAGGAAGAACAATTGAAGAAGAAAAGAAAAATAGACGACGAGATCTAGATTCGTCTTTTAATTTCCATTCCCCTAAAATGAACGACTAAAAATATCACACGTGTCCGTTATAGAAAAATTTGCGAAATGAATCTCGGGGCCCAAGTTCTTAGAGATGGATCACGAAAGATAAGTGTCCAAAATTATTACACGTGTAACCATAAACTAAAGGGTATAAAAGTAAATTATGCATCATTATATCATCTAATTTGAGGAGAAATTGACCGTGTTGACCGATAAATTGACAAAAGTAACGGATTTGGATGGAAACATGGATGGAGGCCTAGATTTGCAATTTTCAAAAAAACGGGCCTATGGTTGTCTATCGGGTTGAAAATCAGGCCTATATCTGTTTATAATCCTAAAATTTGCAAATCTAAAGATGATGGTGGCCTGGGTATCAGAGACATGGAGTTGGTGAATAAATCTTTGATGTGTAAGTTAGTGTGGAGGTTTCTTACAAATAAAAACGCAATGTGGGTGCGTTTGTTATCTGCCAAGTATCTGAAGGGTGAATCTTTTTGGAATTCCATGGAAATTAATCTATGTTCTTCAACCTGGAGAGGAATGCTACAAGTTAGAGAATATATGGAAAATATTATCTGCTGGCTCATTAATAAGGGTGATGAAGTGAATATATGGGATGATCAGTGGGTGCCAAATCTCTTGGGCGGTAGGCTAAGAAATCTAGAATTTTATTCTTCTGAATTTACGGTGGTTGCTGATTTAATTGATCAGAATACAAGGACCTGGAATATGGATGTTTTACAAGATTTATTTCCTCAGGATATCGTGGAGAAGATATCAAATTTATACTTATCTGTTGAGAACACCATGGAGGATTCTTTAATGTGTCTTAAAACTCCTTCCGGCAGTTTCACTACAAAATCTTGTTATAAACTCCTGGCCGATAATTCTGCAACTTCTTCTTCTTTAAGTAGTTTCCCGTGGAAGAAACTCTGGAAAGTTAAAGATATTTCTCCAAGAATCTTGTTATTTATCTGGAAAGTGATACATAATGGAGTAGCAGTCAAGGAAAACATCGCGAGATTTAATTCTTCCATTGATAATCTATGCACTTTTTGCTCACAGTCCACGGAATCTGTTTATCATCTATTCTTTGGTTGCTGGTTCACAAAGAATGTATTTTATGACTTTCCTTTTAACTTCCCGGATATCTCAGGATCTCAAGATGTCAAAAATATTATCACTACTTGGATGCAGGTTCGTGATGGTGGTAATACATTTATTCTGGGTTCTTGTTTACTGTGGAATATATGGAAGATGCGGAATGATATGGTATTCAATGATGTTCAGTTATCTAAGGAAAGGTGTATGAAGTTGGCTTGGGATGATTATAGAAAACACTATCATCAGCAATCTCCATTACAGCATAATCGTTCTCAGGAAATCCAACATATTGAAGCAGAAACTTGGGTTCCTCCACCTGCTTTCTATGTTAAAGTAAATGTCGATGCTGCTTTCAGATTGAATAAGGGTGATGTGTCTGCTCTGGCTCAGGATAGCGAAAGGAATTTTCTTGGTTGCATCACATATTGTTTTACAGACACATCGTCATTAAAAGCTGAGGTTAGGGCGTACAACTTAGGAGTTTATCTGGCAAGAAGTCTTAACTTGGAGAAAGTTATCGTAGAAGGTGATGCTGAAAGTGTTTCTACTGTAATCAATGGTCCAATTAATCAAGTCAAAGAAAATATAAAGATGGAGATCATAAAAGCAAAAGAAAGTTGCTGAGTTTGAAAATATTGTGTTTAAATCTGTTCCTAGAAGTGCTAATGAGATAGCACATGTATTATGTCAATATGCTAATGAAGAAAATGTAACTAGGAGTTGGTCTACACATGACCATCCTCTCTGTATTTTACCCTTTCTCATGATAGAATTAGGGGTATTTGATCTGTTTATAAATAAAAACATTTTCTCCTTCAAAAAAAAAAAGAAGCTCTAGAACCAACCGTACATAAATAATAAAGGTCAACACGCCTGCGATTATCTATCAATTTTTTTATTTTTTTTTTGTTATAGGGCAACTCCTACGGCATGGATGTTAAAACATCCGCTATGTATTTTAGATAAATATCCACAAATTGGGACATACATATATTATTTTACATTTTTAATTTATTAAAAAATTTAAAAAAAAAATTGACACTTAATGACCGGATAAGGAAAAAAAAAATGCATCCGTTGAAAGAGTGACCGGATGAGAAGAAATAATATATATATATATATATATATTTCCCTATACGATCATTCAATGACCTTATGGATTATTATCACACCTCCAAATGCTCCAAGCAATTTTTTTAGAGTTTAACCCGGCAATACAGTGGTTCAATAAATTCTTATCACCCACTCGTATTTCAGACTTATAAGTTTGCACTTATGCAAACATCCAACTTCACTTAGTTATGCAACGAAAGACCTAACTTAGATTTTCTCTACCAAAGAACGTAAACCATACTACAAAGGGGTTTATGCCATGTTTATGCTTTACGGAATTGGGGAGTATTGTCGAATCAACAGGATACTAAGACAAACATATAAGCCAACAAACTCTCTTTTATTAGCTTAAGGGGAAGATACAAAACTCGTCCAACAAATGGACTTACAAGCTTATTCTCTAAGCCTAACACAGAATTACTCTCTACTGCAATGTGGTTCCTCAACACTTGCACAACTCTCATTTGCAAGGGTTCTCTGGATATTTATAATGCCAAGAACCAGGGCCAATCTGTATGCAACACAGTTCCACGCTCTATGAACAACCATCTGTCCATAGGCAAATCCCTAATGTACCACAATCACTTTTTTAATCGTTAACTTTAGTGTTGGCTTGCGTAATGGCGCCACACTTGTATCGAACGGTTAGGCTATGCCAAACTAAGTTATAAATCCATTTTATAACCGTATCTAACTTTCTCTTTCTCTTTGGCATGCGTGTGATGCACACACACTCACAACTGACAGCTTGAACTCAAATCCGACAATCATTGCGCTACACTAAACTTTGGTCCGTGCCAACATTCGACAATGATTGTGTTTCACTCAATCTTGACCTACGCCAAGTGTTCAGCAATGGTTGCGCTTCATTCAACTTGCACTTCTGCCAAGCATCTGGCAATGGTTGCACTTCATTCATCCCGATCATGGACTTAGCTTATTTTGATACCAACACCCAAATATCATGCCAATTGAGTCCTGGCTTTCTTAGTTGAACTGCATGCTTCATATGCATCTCTTTCATCTTTATTGGCGAGAAATAATCACCAATGGCGCATTTGGCAACGCCACTGTTGCATATGCATTTCCCAAGCCTTGGACAATGCTTGGAACGATGCCAAAGTCATTCCATGAATTGCATTTCATCCTTTATTCCTTCCTTTAGCTAGGCTAAATCCGAATACGGATATGCAACACTATCGTATAGTATTACATGTGTTAAGTAGCCTTTCTTGTGCCATCCACGTTGGCGCTACATCGTCAGACTGTGCAACTCCATCTGTCAAGCTACAACTTCAATGTTGTGCAATGATTGTGCACCACTATTGAGGTATGTCATAGACCCCCCTACCCAATTCATTCATCATCCTCATTGAATGAAACTTTAGTTCATCCTCTACTGAACTTTCTTGGCCTTGTACGCATCTGAGCCACTCTCAGAAATCAGCAACTTTGTTTGGCTTTTAACCTTGCCAAAACTTTTCTGCCTATTAATGTACGCCACCACTTAGTTTGTTTACCTTGTCATTAAGCCTATGAATTCGATCTTCACTGTCGCATCGTCGACTATGTTACAATTCTACTTCATTCGCATCTTAACACCCAAATGCTATTGCAATCTGTCGCTATGCTTTTTACATCAGGGCACAAATTTTGACTTCAAGCCATTTCGTGCCTAAGTGTACACGCCAAACATCCAACATATCATCATGATATGCATAACTTAGCTTAATTCCTTCAATTCCGAATGACATTGCACTTTTGCAATTCAACGGGACTTACTGTAGACTAAGTGTTCTTCAATCATTTTGCAACACTCTTGTGCAAATTAGACTGAAATGCATGACATTAGCCATGACTTAGGATACCCGGGACATCCCACCGTTTATTTGGACAAGGTTCCTCTTCACGCGCCTTTGAAACTAACAAGGCCTCACTTGTTATTTCAAACTGCTACGCTTTAATGTAGCGTAAAAATAACATCATATTCTTCCTAACTATGAGTTACTCTTAACTCATATGCTTGATGGACTTACATATTCATTCTTGCTGCGTTACTCCATGCTATCACTGCCAAATACTGTCGCACTTCTACGTAACTCTCCCAACAGCAAAAACGCCTATGCCACAAACTTTAATTCTTGCTTGGCCTTGCTTTCAACGTTTCTTATTGTATACTTTGGCTAAGTATACTTGTAGTGCTTCCCCAATGAACTAGCTTTACATTAAGCAAAAAGAGACAAGGTTTTTGCTTAAACACCACCTTCATTCATTACATTATCCTTACATAAAAAACATAGAGACTTGTTCCCATTTACACCATTGGCCAACACACGGCCTTACTGAAAGCAAACAACTAACCAAAGAAAATAAACCAACAAAAGTATGTTATCTTTTAAGACTTCAATATCAGCAATACCCAATGTAAATCTCAAACAGAAACAAGACACAGATATGTGCCAAAGCTTCCATACTTCAGCAACATTGCTGGTCCAGGCACTTGCAAACAGCAATGCAAGGCCCCTGCTTCATACTTCTATCAGTAACGGCAAGCAAGGAATGCTAAGATCCATAAGATATCTGAATTACTCATGAATCTCAACTAAGCTTTCTTCAAACGACTTTACAGGCGCAAACTCACTTGGCCTGCCTTTGTCGCGCATCATGTCGTATGGACTGACATTCCTTACGCCTTTCACGAAACAAGGTGCACTTGGACTTTGTATGAAAATCCCGCCAAGGTGAGGCATCACTGTTGCCTCTGCTGTCTTGAAAAAATTGTTACCAAGGATCTTCTCAAAATCATTAAGATGCATCACCATTATGTTGATGTGGCCACGCCACTCGACAACTTCAAAGCTTTCCACCGCCATCCCCTTGATTGGTTTAGATACATCATTCACAGTCTTCATACAGTGATCAACCAGAGAAAATTTTCTTTGCAGATCTCTAAACATCTTGATTTGGGCAACAACAAGGAGAGTGACTATGATGCTTTCAAATCTAGCTTCCCAAGAAGTGCAAAAGGAGATTTTAAGTATATAAAATGTCAAGGTTTGGTGGTCAACTGGATCGAGAAGCTGAAGCTAGGGATCTGGTCTCGTGAGGAACTAGAGTCTGACTTCTATAACCTGCCTAGTCTTCCTCTGACGGGATCAGGTGCAAAACTGCTGGCCGAGAAAAGATCTCTCGAGGAAAAATTATCAGACCTGCAAGCCGAGAATTCTTCTCTTAGTGATGAAATCCAGAAAGAGAGGGATGGGAAAAGTGCTCATAACAATGATCATCATGCAGGAAATCATCATCAAGTGCGTAAACTAATCATAAACTAACGATCAGTCTTCAAGATGTTGATTAGGCTTAATTCAAAGCGAGAATTGAATTGTAGCAGAAAAGAAGAAGAAATGGTTTGATTTTGATTTAATGAGAATGAGAAACGTGTTTATATAGTCAGAGAGTTGGACCAATGGAGTCTGGGATACGCCAGACGTGGAGGGACTAGGCAGAAGCCAGAGATGAGGAAAGAGACAAATTATGAAAATTGACAATTATACCCTATAGATATTTCCAAGTTTACACTGTTGATTAGTCCATCCTTATCATCTAGACGAGGATATTTAGGTAAATTAAAAGAAAAGCTAAACAGATGTTGAACTTTTGTTAGGTAGTGATGAGATTCCACTTTACATCGTTTAGTAATGCAATTACAGTCATGCTAGGGCTGAAATACCCACGTGCACACAACTGTTTTGTGCCATTAGAGCAACTAAACAATGTCCCATACTTGACGTTCAACCATTGATTTTTATTTAACATATCATCAATCCATTAATCAAAATTATTACACGTAATATTTGTGAATCCGAAACCGAGTCTTTTCCATTTCATATTAAAATGAATAAATTCTTCTAAGCAAATCACTGAAACAACGTGAATAACTTTCTTTCAGTCTCTTTTGAAACCTTGTTAATGATGGTTCAAGTTGTTATTAAAAAATTATTGGCAATAGTTTTTTTATGGAGTATTGGATCAGTAATTTGCGGTCTTTCATCATCTAACATTCCGAAAATGAGAAGACTAACATTATCTGTAGAAATATTAAATAATGGGATCATTATCATGACTTCTTGAACAGATATATCCACGTACTCCCACTGATTATGCCATCACTAATGAATTTATATTTTTGGTTTCAATAAATCTCATACTACGGTTAGAACATTAAAGAATACCATTTGGATTATTTAGTAAAATGAACAAATAATAGATTTCAAATCCAATTTTCATTCTTGGGAATGTAAGCTCTCATATCCAACTGAACAACCATAACTTAAAGGTGATTTAAATTAAACTAGGTTTTCATCTTTTCTAGTCCAAAGTGTGTCTTTGAAACTTCTTTATTAGGAAATCTATTTAAATTACACAGTTGTAGAAAGAACATACATTCACAGACATGCATAACCCATCATGCTTCTAACCATTTTCATAAAAGTATATTTTAGCCTTTTGCTATACACCATTGTTCCAAGAATAAATTGGCCTTGTGTATTGAGCAACAATTCCAAAATTTTGGAGATACTATGCAAAATATTTAGGATATTATCCTAATTTTTCATACCTTTCACAATATTCACCACCTTTGTCAGACTTTATGATTTTCGCTTTCTCTATAATTGCCTCTCAATTTCAATAATCAATGTTCCAGAAAATATCCACGGATTGAAATTCACAATGCAACTGATAGATGTACACAGTAACGCGAAATATCATCAGGTGATAAAATAATTTTATCTTCCCAAAAATTGGATCATAAAAAGTCTGCAAAATAATCATAATCAATAAATAATAAGAACAAAAGCTATAATTTATAATAGAGATAAATGACAACTAAAATTACAATAGTTTCATACCTTCAATAAGATTCTCCCGTGGGCAAAACCTTATCAAGGAACAATGCGAGACATGAAAAATATCTGTGGATATTGTACATTCTCATCATACAACATCATGTTTGTTAAATACTATAACTAGAATCACCTGTGGGCGATTCACGTCCTAAAATGTATTAACAAAACTCAAATAATTCTAAATCTGTACAACCTAATACAATGTGAATTATAGTCACCTGTGGGTGGTTATTATTTCACATGTATATGAAACATTTAGATAACCTTAATGCTTGTTTAAATGTGTGGACCAAAACTACTTGTGAGCAGCATTTATTTTAGTCATTAATCAAACTAAGAGGACTCAAAATATACGATACTTACAAGATAAGAGTTTAGTATCACCGTGGTGATAACTAAAAAATCCAGCAAACATGTACAATTATAAATATCACACTAACTTTTCTTGCGATATTGCATAGTCCCACTCAATAATATGGACATACCTGATCTGATCATAAATTTAGTCCATTATAAACAATTATGAGTAACCCTAAAACAGTAATCATAAACATTTATTATAAAAACATGTCATAAAAAAAATTGTGAGAAAATACCAACACCCTTTAATCGAAAAAATATCCTAATATGGCGAACCTTTCTTAACCCAAAATCGAGCATTAATCAAGTATATAAGTATGATTTAATAACAAAATCTCATTGCGTAAAATTCTTTGATACATCGCTAGTAGTTTTATAGTGTAGATAAAACTAAAGGATTTTAGGATATGCAATAAATATTATTTTCAAAAATATTTGAGAATGTTTTCAAAAACAAAACCTCAATTTTTTCAGAGGATGCAATACATTTTTGGATATAAAACAACATAATAGCAATATTCATGAAAATCTGAAAATTCCTTAACAGGTTACTGAACTCGACAATGAGTTAATGTAAGTAGATTTTCTTTTATGCATTTTTATAAGAAACAATGTTAAATTATGCGGCAGGTCATTGTATTTATGTCTAGTAAATACGGTCAAAATTGGTACTCAAATCAGAAAAATGAAGAAAGATAACACTAGACACTCATCAAGACATAAAGTGATTCAGATCTATTATGTATGATCAAATAAAGATCATACCCATCAATAGTTTTCTTAAATATGTGAACTCAAATCACCTTGTGGGTAATTTTTGTTTTAATATATTTAAGCAAAATAATATTATAAGCACTTGACAATATAATGATTATGGCTCAATAATTATTTGAAATCACCGTGGTGATTGCCAAACAACTTAATAATAATGCCATTATCATAATACTTGATAATCGCTAAACCGTACTTTTACGGTTTCGCAATTCGTGCTTACAATAACATTATGATTATTGGTAAGATATAAAACACTCTAGCATCACTGTGGTGATAGCTAAAGAGTGTCGACATTATAATCTTAAGGACAATGATCTCGTGCAATAAAAAATAGAATCAACATTGGGAGAAAAAAATTCTACCATAATGCACGTACATAAAACCATATCGTAATGCACACTCAATTTTAATAGTATAAAAATTGGTTTTGATCGTAAAATTCATAAAATAATTTGATGAGATATCAAGTCAAATTAAACATTAATGATTTCTATAAGGCTTAAGCATAATAGTATTTGGGTGACATTTCTTTAGGTAAGAATAACTTTGTAAATCCATAACACGCGTTAGAAATTGCTTTGGTTATTTAGCGATTTTATTTATGAATTAGTTATATGATAAACATGTACTCATCAGATCACATTTGAACCAAAATCAAAGTCCAACAATCAAATACAACACAAAAGTCAACAATCAAAAGTCAATAAAAGTTAAAGTCAACAGTTTACTACGGAAGTCAAACAATCACTACTTTATGTAAGACAATTTATTAATAACAATTATTACCCATTAATTATAGAGGAAGGATCCATTCACACTTTTATTATCACACTATCTAACACATTGACGTCATTTTTACGAATTAAACCAAACCGAACGGATTTGAAGCTAATATTTTGAGGATATGTTCCTCTTACCAAGTTATACATGCCTACCAAAAATGAGCACATTCCGAAATATAAAACCTCACGATCTACCTGTCTCAATTTCGACGGCCAGAAACCCGCAGATTTTCAACGACTCATTTTCAAAGTAGTAGATGATGATGTTATACGTCTCGGAATACGCTCATTTTTGGTAGGAATGTAGAACTTGGTAAGATGAACATATCCTCAAAATATTAGCTTCAAATCCGTTACGGTTTGGTTTTAATTCGTAAAAATGATACCCAACGTGTGAGATAGTGTGATAATAAAAGTGTGAGGGGATCCCTCCTCTTAATGATATACTCTTAATAAAGTTTCTGACCCATTAAAAGAATATAGCATCCCCATCTCCATAAAAACTCCAGTTCAGACATCAATAGGTAATATAACAAAAGATCAAAAAAAATCCACTCAACCATCAGTTGGAATACTCAAAGCAGTCAACTTTATCAGTTGGAATACTCATTGGATATGTAACAACTCACCAAAACCAGTTTATTGAGAAAACTTAGCACATTCAGAAAATTAACTACCATCAAAGTGAAGAACTAAGGAACACTACCACACTTGGATCATTTTTTTTTATACTCAAAGCAGTCAACTTTATCAGTTGGAATACTCAGTTGGATATGTAACGATCAGCCAAAACCTGTTTATTGAGAAAACTTAGCACATTCAGAAAATTAACTACCATCAAAGTGAAGAACTAAGGAACACTACCACGCTTGGATCTTTTTTTTTTTAATCGGTCAAAGAGAATTATTAAAAAGCACACAAGCCGTGCGCGGGCGAATACAACTGGCAAAGAGCGAAAAGTCCACAAAAACAAAAAACCTTAATCAAAAAGTTTCTAAGATTACATAGAGTATCAAAAAAAGATGTCACAACTTGTGAAACCTAACAATCCAAGAGCAACTTGTGAAACCTAACAATCCAAAAGCAACTTGAAGACCACAATGAGTGACCACTGCTTATTGTTAATTAGCATACTCGTTGACATCTTCTATAATTAAACCATCATGGTTTTTTGCAAGATCGCAAAACATTTCTCTACGACGAGTCTTTTGAGGTGGAAATTCTAATCCCCATGAAGAACCAAAATCCTCAAGTTTATCAGCTGAGACTCTGTTAGGAACGTTAGATCTAGGAGGCTTTTTCTTTGTTAAACTTGAAAGGGTACCATTAGGAAACATACCTGTACCTTTGCATTTCATACTCAATTTCATACCAATTAGCTATGTTGTCAAAGGCGTCGCCTAGGCGCCAAAGTGGCCTTATTCTGCACTTGGACGCCACGCAGTGGGTAAGAAGATGCCACTTTAAAAGTGGTGCCTGTGCGTCGCCGTTTCTAGGCGCTGTGCCAAGGCGCCAGCTTGTTGGGCGCCAAAGTGGCATTTTTATGTCAAAAAAAGGAAAAAAATATTTTCAAAATATTTTGAAAATCTTTTTCATTAAGTCATACATTAATATTTTAAAACCCTAATCTAATTATGTTAAGAAACACATCATTTCTAGCTGTTTTTGTTAATTACTTGACAATAGTGAAGGGAAAAAAATCTTTCCAAATTTTTGCAAATCTTTTCCATTAAGATTTACAAGCTAATATAGAAAATCCTAAGCTAATTATCAGTTATGTCAAGAACATAAACCTATGTGGGAATTATTGTTCTACGCCACGGCTTACGCGCCTCGCCGCGCTCCTGGATTTTACCCCCAACGCCATGCGGCACCTTACGCCCATGACAACATAGGTCATTAGCTTGGATGATGGCGGCTTTGCGATGCTTACCTTTGAACCTTCCAAAACTATTTGGAAGTGGCTACATACCCTTCTTCTTCTCCTTCTTCTTCTTCTTCTTCTTCGAAACCATGAAACCTGTTATGGGATTCAAAACCAGGGGGAATGGCGGGATCAGCAGATGAGGTGCTTGTACCTTCCACAATCGGTTGACCATTTTCAGGAGTATCATACGGGTGCACTATAGGAATCTGTAAGTGCTTCTCATTTTTCTTTTTGCCGGTGCCTTTCTTCCTTTTATAAGTTTCCCACTCACCAAGAACCTTTTCTTTTTCAGATGTCCTCTCACCATTCACACACATCTCTGCACAGGGATCAACGGAAGAAGACGATGCTTTCAGAGTAACATCCCCACTCAATTCATTCTCACAAAGAAGCAAAGAGGACTCATTAGCTTCTTCATTGCCTGCATTTTCAGTCCCATTTAATCTAAGAGCATCATCCCCTTGTCCAATAACTGCAGTCTCATGCTCTACTTGCGCAATCTTCGCAGCGGCATCCCCCACCTCTATAATCTGTTAACATCATACCCTGCACTCTTTTTCCCTGTAGGAGACCAATTTTTCTTCTTAATTTTTCCTGATGTTGGGCAAGAACCCCTAGAGTGACCAATTTCTTCTTAATTTTTCCTGATGTTGGGCAAGAACCCCTAGAGTGAACAAAGGAAGAGCAAACATCGCATCTTGGTGGCTTCCAAGAGTACTCCACAGAAACTTGAAAATCAACTCCATCAAAAGATATTGGAATACAATCGGGATAGTCGAAATTTACCTCTATTTCTACACAAACTCTAGCAAAGCTCATCCAACCTAGTTCTAGCTATCATGTGCTTGTCAAATGAGTAAAGGAACCCCCAAATAGCTAGCTATCTTACTTGTTCCTTTGACATTCCATATATGGATGGGGACGTTCTTCAAGTTTAGCCAAATTGGGACAAGCTCTTCATCCCTTGCACCGATTGTTCCAAAAATAGGTGCCATGGTTTGATCAAAAACAGCTTTGTTTGAAATGAAAAGTGACCCAAGCTCCATGGCAACAGTCTATCTTCTTCAAGGTCAAATTCAAAATGTAAACGTTATCACCGTTCATAGTCACACGAAATTCCCTTTGAGTTTCCATATTTTTTCGTAGCAATCTTAACTGTAGAAAAGTAAACTCTACTACCTACAAAATAGCCAACAAGAAAAGATTCGCATTTCCTAATTTCTTCTGAAAAATCAGCAGCAGACATGGAAATTTTCTTACCTTCAATTATATTTGGTTTGTGGAAGAATAATTTACTTATAGAAGCATCTTCATAGAAAACTTTCTCATTAGTTAGCACTGATTTCCATTCTGCAGACTCAAAGGTTTCAGGTGTAACCCCCTTGAAGCAAAGACCCATTTGAAGATATTAGTGGAAGAAAATCTCCCCTAACCAACCGATGTCTTTCTCCTTCCAATTACAGAGTCCCTACCATCAGAATTTCCTCTAGCCAAAGCAGATGAAGGATTTGATTTCAAGGGGGGGAAATCCTTTAACCCCAAATAAACCCCTGAATCCATAGCAAAAGAGACCATTCACGAATCACAGATCAGAAATAATGCCTCATACTAGAAATCCAGAAGAAGAGGAATATAAAGCAAGAAAAATCATGAGATTTGGGAAAAAAAATGAGAGAGAATCAATGAGAAATAGATTTTTAGGGTTTGGTTTTCTTCTTTCGCGCTCTCGGTTTTCTCTCTCCCTATTAGGACGTTGATTAATCTTTTTCATGTTGGATCATCATAACCATGTCACAAACTAACCCTACCAGCAATCAAATTGGATGTTTGCCACAGGCAGAATACATTATTTTTTTTATTTTTTATTTTTGAAGGAAAAAAAGAGGAAGAACCTCTTTAGATTATATTAATTAGAAGCCATGAACAGGCTAATTCTTTTTTTTTATAAGAAAATAATGCCACAAGATAAACTGATAAATAATGAAGATACTATGGGTCTCGTGAGGACAAAGTTGTCTCCTTCCCCAACAACATCATACAAATCACTCCTAATTTGTTGCATTAAGTTTTGGATCTCTGATCCTTCCCAGTGTTTAATATTATAGGTTGAAGATAATTTGCTAAATTTAAAGCTAAATAGTTTTGGATGGAGTTGGTGGTACACCACTTAGCTATTTCAAAATATTTAAAATTGCTAGAGTTTAATTTGAATCTCATGTGCATTTGCTCAGCATGAAGTCTTCTCGTTATCTTTATCAGGTTGCAGGAATATGATTCAATCTCTATTGAGCTTCCCAATTCAGTCGCCCAATCAAACATCATCCGAGTTGTCGCCTGTTGAATCTCTAGATTGCTCCCTTGGAGGTGCCCGATCCCTCTTGCACATGTGCACTCCCTTGTAAAATCAAAAAGAATTAACCCAATTCCATAACAGTTCAGGGATGTATTGAAATGCACTGCTACATTCAGTTTCAGGGTGAATATTGGAGGTGGAAGCCATTGTATTCTAAACTCGATAGTCTTTGTTTCACCGCCTCCTTATTATAACCTGTGTGCATGAGGTTGTTTTTATCTGTTGCTGTAGCGGCAAGTCTAGTGTTTATATAAAGTTTAATGGCCTTTGCTACATTTTTTTCTATAGGTTTTGTTTTGTGAAAGTCAACACTACATCTCTCCTTCCAAACATGCCATAGAACAGTTATGTACATCTCAACTCTTTCATTAGTGTCAGTCTGGTTTCTTTTTTCCTCTAGAATTTGTGAACAAAGCTAATTCAAGTACATCGAATAGATACAACAACTTAATACATACAACTAGCGAAATGAGCATGCTCAAAACAAAGTATAAAATAGGCTACATCAAAAAGGTGAGAAAATGTAAGTCATTGGTTATGGGTTTATCTTGCATAACAACACAACCAATATGTTGCCATACTAGACATCGGGGATCCTCCACTGTAATAAAAGACACCAAGTCACTAATAAGCAAAAGAAGATTGAGGGTAAAAGTAATTAATATAGCTCTAACATGTGAGGTTACTCGGATACGATCTATAACATACCATATAGATTTATCTTGTTATAGGGACGGCATGGTTTATTAGAGGGGCGGTAGTGTGATAATAATGTCCCTCTAGTTGGTTAGGAGGTGTCCAAATGGTTTTGTAAATTGTCAAGATTACCCTCCCCATTTTTTAACCTAAATCAAAGTTAAATTGAAAATCTATTTTCTTTCTTCTTCTCTTCTCCTCCTCCCATCAACCGTAACCTCCATTAAAACTGAAAATTTCATCGTCTTAGATTAATCAACGATTCGAAAATTAATCAACTGTAATGACTTATATGAGGTATGTTATGAAAAACTCAGTTAGGGTTTAGTTTATTTTGTTTGATTTAAGTTTAATTTCTATCAGAAATTAGGGTTTTAGATGAAAATTGAAATTCAAATTTCTGGGTTTATGTGAGTTACGGTTGATTTTAACACTATTACGAACCGTAACCGGAGAATTTGATGTTGTTACGGTTAGTAATAGTTCAATTACCAACCGTATGTTCTTATATCTGATAATTTTCTTCAGTTACGGTTGGTAACTATTTTTATTTACCAACTGAACTCGCTATTGGTATCGAGCATTTGGTTACCAAATCAGTAACTTCGCCACGGTTGGTAAATTAAAATAGTTACCAACCGAATCGAGTTACTGTCGAGCATTTAATTACCAACCGTGAATCGGGTTTTACAATTGGATTTTCCCCAAATTTAACCAGTTATGGTTGGTAGTTCATCTTTTACGAACCGTAACTATGAATTACGGTTGGTTACGAGGAAAATGCCAACCGTAATTAGCTCTGAAAATGTAAGAAATTGAATTTTTTACGTATTTGAGCAACAAAAAACTAGTTGGGACTAATTTAGAAGTATATCTGGTCATTTTTAGGCACTGGGTTTTCACTTTGTTGGTTAATTTCTTCAATTAATTGAGATTGACTTTCACTTTGGGTTAAAACATTTCTACCATCTCCAAACTTTTTTATTTTAAACTCTAAAATTTGATTATTTTTTTTTTTATTATTTTGAGCTAATATAAGTGAAATTAATCATTAACATTAAACTTGATTATCATCACTAAACTAGGTTATCAATTGTGAGGGTTAATTTGTCATTTTCCAGTTTTTTTTATAAAGGACACCTTGAATGATCATGTAATGACCCTTTTTGTCCTATTAGAATGCCGCCCCTCTAGTAATCCATGCCGCCCTTATAACAGGTCTCATATAGATGGAAACAATATCATACTCCATTAAGATTATTTTCATAGAAATTGATAATCATTACAGGTCAATATAATAAAGAAATCCATCGGAATCCAAGTCGATAGTTGTGAACGATTCCGGTGATGATGAGCCTGATCCGGCGGCGGAAAGGATTGGAGATACTGCCCTGGTAGAAACTGCAGGTGATGTGGACCATGTGTTTGAGGGTGTCCACTCCTTTCAGCTGCTTGCATATGTATACGTATTCGGTAAATGACAAAGCCCAAAAGTAGAATATAAAGAATTTGCCAGTTAAGTAAAGCAAATATAATGTTGCATGGAAAGACGCAAATATAAAGATGAAAGATAGAAAGTTGCAGAGGATTCTGGTTAAGTAAAGCAGAAGAACCCTCACTTGGTGCATACAGGATAATTTTGGGGCCTACATAATAAGACAAAAAGGGGTTGGAAATAATATTTCTAGGTTATCCCTTATCCAACCTATTTTCCTATATGCGAAAATACCCTTGTGTGATTAGTGTTAAATTAGTGTTAATTTGATTAATTAGTTGTTAATGATTGTAGTTAGTTTAGTGTTAATTTAGGATAATACTTTTCTTTTTAAAGATAGCTAGTAAGTTATTTTAGAAAAAGAAGAAGGAGGAAAGAAAAAGAAGAGGAGGAATTTTTTTTTTTTTTTTTTGTGATCTTTGTGATTATTGAGAGATGTGTGATACAAATTCGAGTGAGGAAGGTGAACCTTCATCGCGTAAAGCTAAGAAAATACATATCAATCACGATGGAGATCCAGACATGGCTTATTTGTTGGATTATGAAAATGATTTTACCCAAACTCAACTTTTTTCTCAAGCTCAAGATGATGACTTTATGGAGCCAAATACCGAAGATGAGTACATGGATTGAGGAACCCAATACTAATAATACACAGGTATGGTTGTAGACGTTGTTTAATTTCCGTTTTGTAGCTTGATTTCACCAAAAGTTATGATTTTTGCAACTAGTTCGGCGCAACAAAGTTAGGTTCGATAGATAAGATGTATGCCGAACCTTAACAAATAAGAACAGTTCGGTTTCTGCGATTGAGATATATATACGCCGAACCGTCATTCAATTATTTTCGCGCCAAATAATTTTCATGGTTCGGCTTAAATATGATGTGCTAATATAAGACTAACCTTATACAAAAAAATTATGAGTTACAGTGTATTCTGGCTTACACGTGATCCAGCCAAACATTAATTTTTGTTTTCATAAATTTCAAGTCTTATGGTTCGGCTTAAAATATTAGTGCCCAATAATCCGAATCCATGTTTGACAAGTAGTTCGTCTTTATAAGTCAAACACGAATTAGCCGAACCTTTAGCTCGGCTTTCATAGAGTACTGCGTGTGAGCCGAACATGACCCAAAACCTATGCGATATTGTTGTAGATTGTTCCTGAAATGGAAACTATGGAGGATCAACCACCGCCTGTTGATGTCATTCATGAAGATACTAAAGATCACTTCCAAACTGACTTGGTAGGTAACGTAGTTTATGTTTTTATTAATTTTCAAGTATGTTGTATGCAAAATCATTAATAAAACTTAACTTTTGTACTCGTGGATATGTATACGTGGAAAACTAAAAAATAAGTTGTTAAATGGGTTGAGGAACATGCTTGGAAAATCAATTGCGTCCTAGTTAAAGGTAGACAAAGCCGAAAGGAGAGGGTTGAGATGATTTGTGAGAGGGGTAGGAAGAAAGTAAGCAAGAAGAAAAAAGGTGAGCCATATGTTGGGAAAACCGGGAAAAAATATAAGATTAAAACAAGGAAGATAAATTGTCCCTTCAAGATCGTCTTAAATTGGAACATAAATGAAAAAGTTTTCAAAATGAATGAAGATATGGATTGTCGTCATAACCACCCACGTCCAAAGGATCTTCATGGACATTATAGAGCCGGAAGACTCAAAGCTCATGAATATGCGGAGGTAGATAAAATGACACGAGCACGTATGCCACCCAGAAAAAATTCTTAGCAAGTTGAAGGCGGATGATAAGAACAACAAGACTACGTTGCAACAAATCTATAACGCGAGAAGTACTTTGAGAAGAAAGGATTTGCAAGGTAGGTTGGTGATGCAACAATTATTGTGGTTGGCGCAAAAGAAGAAATATGCTTGCCAAAAGAAATTGGATGAATTCGTCCATGTGACTCACCTTTTTATTTCCCATTCGAAATGTGTGAAGTTGGCGTTATGCTTCCCACAAGTTCTCATATTGGATTGCACTTACAAAACCAATAAGTATGAGATGCCTTTGATAAACGTTGTTGGTCATATGTCAACCAGGTCACCTTTCACCGTTGCTTTTTGTTTTTTGCATGATGAGTTGAAAGAAAGCTATGTTTGGGCATTGGAACAAGTGAAGTTAATTTTTCGGTAGGATGCTCTTCCAAAGGTCATGGTAACTAACCAAGAGGCGGCATTGATGTTTGCTATAAGGAAGGTATTTCCGAACGCGCAAAACTTTCTTTGTACCTTTCATGTATGGAATAATGTTAGGAAAAATGCCAACCGATAATTCAACCGCTCAAGTTGAAAGAGCTAGAGGTGATTGCTAAATTACCGGATGGAGAATGAGAAGTAAAGAAGAAACAATTCAAGAAAGCATATGAGGCTAATGAAAGGATGTGGGCATGTTTATACAACGATTGGGAGGCTTTGCAATGGTCAATCACCGAAGAAGTGTATGAAGAAAATGTTGCAAAACTCATTGCGAATTGGGGCGTCAAATACCCGGAAATCATTATATATTTACGCAAGAAATTCTTGGATACCAACAAACATAGATTTGTTAGTGCATTTAAAAACCACCACAAGCACTTCGACAACCAAGCTACAAGTATGGTAGAGTCGGCTCACTATCATTTGAAGAGGAATCTATTTGGGTGCGTGGACACGTTCTTCACGGTATTTGATGCAATGGAAGACTATTTTATGAGTGATGTCATAAAAATTAAAACGTTATTCGAAAAAAGTCTAATGATGAAGCATGATGATTTCCAGGATGATAAGTGGCTCCGGGGACTAACCCATAGGGTCTCTCATTTGTGCCTTGAACTTATAATGAAGGAAGTGGATTTGATGGACAAAATGGATGCTAACTCCCAAGAAGAGTGTGTTTGTAAAATGAGGGAAAGATTGGGACTTCCGTGTCGGCATGATGTACTTCGGTACAAGGATTGTATGGTACCTTTTGAGGATATTTATCCTCATTGGAAACAATTGAGTTGTGATACCATGCCCGACGAGGAAGATGATATAGAGATTTGGGACACACCTTTTGGGAAAAGGTTGGGCGAAATGTATCGTGGTATGTTCCGAGCTCAGAAACAAATCTTATGGAACAACATGATGCCAATCCTATATCCTCATACCCAACAAGGTATATTAGAACCGGAAAAGGGGCCACAAAAAGGTAGGCCACCCTCGAAAGAAACCCGAAAAGAGCAAAGAGCAAAAGCGTATGCAGTTGCCAAAAAAAGGGGTCCTACCAGAATGTATCCATGCGGGGTCGAGTACAATGATGCAAAGTACGAAGAAGAGAAGAAGGCAATAGAGAAGTTAGACAAGATGGATGAAGTGAAGCTATCAAAGAAACATGGTCGACCGATCAAAGATAAAGGTGAAACAAGTAACAATGGAGTTAAGAATAGTGGTCCTCTATGTCCTCCCCCCATTGGAAGGAGACATAAAGCTTAAGGGTAAGATGTTTCCATCTCAACAAATGGAAACAACAAAGACCACTCCGTGCCCAAGCAAAAGGAGAAAAAACCATATATGCGGAATGGAAAATGAAGGGTCCTAAAAGAGATAGTTTGGGGAAGTGTTCGAGACCTTCTAATATGATTTACAAAAACTACTTGGAGAACCTACCCGAAGCCATTCATGAGTTTATTATATCCATGGACGATGTCGAAGGGGATGGAAATTATCGTTTCCATGTCACCGCGTAACAATTAGGACCTTTTAAAGATGGGAACCAACCGGTTGCCCAAGGGGAAGAAGTAAATTATATTCGGCAAATATTGTTACAAACACTACGTCGAAACAAGGACTTCTACAAGTCAATGATGAGAGGTGGCGGAGACCACGGGGTCGCACAAGAGTTCATTAGTTTTGAACGGAATTTACATGGGGATGCCGTCATCACAAGTGATCATTGGATGCAAATGCCGATATGTGGGTTTTTAATCGCGGAGACCTTTAATTGTATTGTTCATTCTTTTGCGAGGGCCGGAAGTTGTTACACCTACGCTCCGCCAACAAATCCTTGCAATGAGAGTGTGAAAGATAAAAGACTTGTTATTGCATTTGTTCAAGGCTGCCATTATATCGGTCTTAGACCCGATTGCCCAATACCTCCATTGTGTCCTTTAGCCTTTTGGCCTGTTTTTAAAGAAAATTACTCAATGGATTGGTGTGCAAATTATGCTACGGAGATGGAGCTTTGGAGAAGTTTTCATCCACCTCTTCTAACCGGACTAGTTTTTTTAATGGATGATGAGGATGATGAAGATGTTTTTGAGGATGATGAAGAAGATGTTTTTGAAGATGACGAAGAAGATGTTGTAAGGTTAGGATCACCCTATTACTTAATCTAATACATAGGGTGGATATAAATAATTTTTTTGCATTTTGTGTTCATTGGATGCCTAGGTTTATATGAGATTATGAATGCTACATAATGTATCCTAAAGCGCATTTTATGAATTCAATATATTTTGTGGTTTTTTAACTTGTTTGTTGGTGCAAAGATTTGAAGAAAGAAAACTTTTAGTCTATGGTTCGGCTAACCCGTAAAAATATATTTGAGTCGATCCTTGCAATTAAAAAAAAATATTTCCCAAGTGTCAAGGTTCGGCTTAAAGAAGACCATTCTTGTGAGTCGAACTCAAATGAAGCACATTTTGGTAACATACAGTGTAATGTTCGGCTTATTAGGGAATATAACTAATAAGCCGATCCTGTGTTGGCTTCCCAAGTGTCATGGTTCAGCTTACAGATGACGATTTTTTTGTGCCGAACTAGAGTGATGCTAATTATCCCAACACACAGAGTAAGGTTCGACTTATTCGTAATATTCAATAATAAGTCGATCCTGAGAATATTTCAGAAATGTTATGGTTCGACTTATATGTAATTTGATTATACAGCCGAACCATATTAGTTGAATCTTCGAATGAGATTAAATTGCCTAAATTGTTTGAAATCATAAAATCACCATTACAAATTAACCATTACAAATTAACCATTATAAAATCACTAACCATTACAAAGTAACAATTACAAAATTTTAATAACCAAAACGAGTTATGACAAACTTCCTAAGGATGTTGTAGTGAGCTTGGTATTTGAAATTTTTTCCTTTCCATCTACGCCATTCCTCTAGAGATCGAACAACAATCTCATCATCTGTTTCACCTTTAAGCCGATATCGATTGACAATCCGAACCATAGCTATGAAGTCCCTAACTTTATTTTTAATTGTTTCGATTCGACAAAACAATGATGCCCTATCCCTATTGTTAGGATTACCTGTTTCATTGGTGAAGGCTTCATGAATTCTGACCAAGTAGTACATACTCATTAGACCCTTTACCCGTCGCTCGGCACCCTTCTCCGGATAGTACGTTACGTAATGTTTACAAAGACATAAATCTTGTTGTAGAGTATCCTTAGGACTAGACGTTGCCATTTTGTGCTTTGATAATGAGATATCATATGTGGATATATATATATATATGTTTGACGGATTGTACTATTTGTAACGACTATATTTTCAAATGTTGTTTAAATCTACCTGGTTTGGCTAATACGGATTTTATATTACAAGTCGAACTACACTTAACGTACCATCTCCAACTGCTAGTTTTTAAAATTTGAAAAACATTCGGTGTTCGGCAGACATACATTTTCATTTAAAAGCCGAACCTGCAAATTTTTCGACCATCTAGTGTATCTCGGCGCAAAGGTCTCTAATAAATCTCGAATTCTTCTCTTGACCATCCGTAAAATATTCCGAGCTCATATCTTCTTCCTCCATGGCGATAGCCCAAACGCTTGAATTCTAGCTTCCAAAATAAAAAGGAATGAGAAGTTAGTTTTATAAAAAGAAAACTAAACAACTCTATAATGGAACATTAAGCTTTTGGATTACTCACCTTTTCTTCATTAGTTTCGCTGGGATGATATTGATTAACCCATCCTAATACTGATGTAATCTTTCATCGTATAACGGATTTGTCGAATCTTTCGCTAATTCCGAATTCTACGATGTTTAGGATTTCCATCTAACCGAAAATGGATTTCGTTTACTTTTTCTAAAACCTCGAATAATGCACATCCGAATGTTCACCATAAATACAATAAGTCTGAATGAAAGCTCTAACAAGCAACTTATCATCTTCTACGGTGAATGGTTCCATGAATTAGTATAGACGGAAACAATGAGTTAAGCAGACCCAATGCTATTAATAGAACACTATATATAGAAAAGACACAACGGATCTATTTTTTGGAAAAAGCAAAAACGCCGTTGTATTTTCTGATCGTTGTAATGTTCGACTATATTAACGATTTCCTTATGAACCGAACTTGTTGAATTAAAGGTTAAAACTTATTCGTGTCTAGTATAATGAGCCGAACCAAATGCATAAACCAAAATTTGTTCAAGGCAACGGGTTCGGCAACTACGAAAATTGTAATTTAAGTCGAACCATGTTCCTTTAAGTTGTTTCAAAGACCACCAAACATTCGAACCAAACATATAAAACCATTGAAAATTACATTAAAACATATGATTCAAGGTACTAAACCAACAAGTGTATTTAACAAAACATAAAAACCTAAGTGTACTTCACGACTCATAACAAAGAAAGTGCTTAAGAAAGAAATCCAGGCATTCAAGGCAGTTTACACATCCAAACTTATAGTTCACTGACCACGACCTCTTTTCCCTTTAGGACGTACATTCTCGTCCTCTTCACCAGTTGGCCTGCCCCTAGCAGCTTGACTTGATCCTTCACCTTCTTGTCATGGCCTCTTGCTCGTCGGCCTTTTTCCTAGTTTATTCGGTCATTTTCCTTTGTTTATGACTGCATCCCACTGGTTGTACCAATCCTCTTGCTCCTCCACTGTCATCTTAGTTTTGCAAGAAATTCTTTTCTTCAAATTTCTCAACAACTCCTTACCTGCCGCAACCTGGTTCCATTTAAAGGTCAAAGAACTTTAATATTGAAGAAGTAACACTTAAACAAGTAAAAATTGAAGACATCGCTTACCATTGTTTTATATGCCTTTTGAATGTCAAAGGCATTGGACTTCTTTTTGGTAACCTTTGTCTTCTCCCTGTCAGCTACAACTTGACTTTCTCTATTGATAATAAGCGGATGTGAAATTTCATTATACCAATCCATATATCCTGGCTCAACTTGTGGAGGACCGTCACCCAAAATATGTAAGTGGTTCATATTTAACTTATTGGCATCCAACCTTCTCCAGTACTCTAAGGTTGGTTCTGGATCATATTTGGGTCACCACGAAGAGGTGTTGCTTTTAGTCCCATTGGAATCCAATGCCAACAACCTGAACTTATCGTTAACCACTGGGAGTGTTTGGACAGATCCTAATTGACGTATAACGCGACGAGGATTATATATTACAAAACTACCCGGATAAAATAAAGGTCATAGTACATACCTATCGGCACACGATTATCTTGAACAACATAATCTTCTTGAACATCTAATATGGGTCAAATACGACGTCCCTCCCATCCAAGGAGTCTAATTTCTCTCTCAGATTAATAAACACACCTTTCTTATTTCTTTTCTTGGTTTCCTCAAACTCATATCGATTCGTTGTTGGCGTTGTTTTATCCCAACTTTCATGTACTTTGGCCAAATTCAATTTCGGGTAATGGTCATATACCCACACCTACATAAATAATTCAAGAATTATCAAAATATCCTCAAACAAAGAAACTGAATTCCTATTGTCCATAAATAATTCAAGATTTCTCAAGATTTCTCAAAAATATCCTTCCGAACTATGAAATTTCTAGGACAATGAAAATTAACTAATATGCCGAACCTCAATAGTGAAAAGATCGCTTACTAATATGCATGGTTTTAAGCCAACTTTGTACTGAACAACCAATATTTTGTTTTAAATAAGAAAAAAATTGAACAACAAATTCAAATTTAATGAAGATTATTACCTGAAGCATAGTGAAATTTCCTCCAATGTTTGTACTTGCCAACCTAGATGCTTGTGCGAGTTGATTGAGTAGGTAGGCAAGTGACGCTGTCCCCCAAGCATAACTATTAACCGAGTGAACATCCTTGAAAAATTGGAGATATTGAGCACTCACCTTGTTCCCAGAAAGGTCTGGAAAGATATCTCTTCCAAGAGTGTACAACATATATGATGTTGCAGTTTGATTGACTAACTCCTCAGTCATCACCAACTTTCCATCTTTAACCCTCTCCGATGTTTTCTCAAAATAGGTTTTCGACCTCAACAACTTGAACTTCTTGTTTTTCTTGTCGGCTGCACCTTTATCATCATGGGTAGAAGTGACATTTCTCACAGAACAACAAAACTCTAGTTCGGTTATTGATCTTGGCCAACCTAGAGTTTCCTTCGCCAACTTATACAACTCATCCCAACTCATATTATAAAACGCTGCATCCATGCTTTCGCCGGTGACACTAAGGCCCGTAATCTTTTGCGCGTCATTAGGAGGGATTGTCATCTCGCCAAAAGGGAGATGAAATGTGTAAGTCTTAGGACAAAATCTATCGCCAAAGGCGGAGGCTGTCACTCTATCATATTCCTGATGACCATATCTAATGGCAGGCCATAAACTAGAGGCTTGCACTATAGAAATCACCTCAGGAACCTCTTTAAACAAATCCCAATGTGCATCCCTTTGATGTCTCAAAACTCTGACCGTACAATAATGGTCAGGAGTCTCATATATCCTCTTAGCCCAAGACTCTCTGTAACCAATCAAAACTTTGCCTCCGTCGGCTGGAAGACCGTGTGGTAAACCATCCTCTCGTGCATCTATTACATCATCATCATCAGGAATGTGAAACCCAACAACACGAGGTGTAGCATCTTGCTTCTCTGGTTATTGTTGTTCTTCCCCTTCAGGTTGATCTTCCACATCTGGTTGATCTTCCAGGTTTTCATTTTACCCTTTGGTTCCTATACATAGTACAAAAACATAAATAAGTATAATCCTACAGAATACACAACATATCCTTAAAAAAATAGGTTACAGAACCAAGTTCGGCTTATACGAACGCCAGACGAAACTGCCGAACCTACGAAATTCCAAGATCGGCGATGATTTAAATTAGTCGAACTGTTCTTCGGTTAAAAGTTTGGCAGCTAATAAATTACACCCTATGAGCCGAACCTTTCTCAGAAACTCGAAAAAAACCTAGGTTTTTTCAATTAAACCTAGTCTAACAATACAATAAAATTCATTAATCAACAAATTAAATGGTTAGGTTTGTATAAAATACCTTATAATCCTCATTTCCTGGGTTTCTTCTTCACTTGATTAAACTTCTTTGTCAATTTCAGTTTGAACTCCTTCTAACGGTTGTTGGTCTTCAATTGACGGATTAGAAGAAGATTTGGACCGCCTACCAGTTGCTTTTTTTTTCCACGAGCCATTTTATAGTTGTGTTTAATCGACGATCAAATTTTTATGAATCGACGATTAATTTCGGCGATGAAATATGATTTTAACCGTTTTTCTCCGACTTGGTTTGAATAGAGAAGAGGAGAAGATTCAAAGAGGTTCTTTTGATGTTCCTTATGCTTGACCCAAAAGAGAATTTTTTGCTTTTATATCAACTTAAGGGTAGTATAGTAATTTACAAGTTTCTAGAATATTCTAATACTTTCCAAATAGTTCGGCTCTTGATAAAATCTCAGTTTAAGCCGAACATGATGGAACTTAGTGCCGAACCTTATACTGTAACTTACGTATCGCAGTGCACTCAAAGCATAACATTTCACTTAAACATAAAAGCATAACATTGTAGTTAAATATCGAAACATTGTACCGAAAACCAAACACATAACATTGTTTTCTTCAAGTAAATAAAATTGTGCTAAATTCAAACATTACTTAAAAACCAAACCATAAAAACCTAGTTTACTTCAATTTGAACATAATCATCTATTGAGCACGATCGCGTCTTCCACCACCACGACCTTTTTTACCACCACTTCCACTCGCACCTTCACCTTTGTTGATTACTCCATCCCAACGGTTGTACATATATTCTTGCTCTTCCACCGCCATCTCCATATTGCAGTCAATTTTATTCTTCATAGTCTTCAACACGTCATTACCCCCAGCCACCTAATAAAATTGAACATAAAATTTAGTTACAACATATAAGCAACAACGTACAAAAATATTTAAAACAACTTTAAAAGTATGCACTCAATATACCATAGTTCGGTAAGACTTCGAAACATCTTCAACCATGCTCTTTGTGTTCTTCCTCGTCTTCGGCTCCACTTCCTTTTGTGTTCGCTTTCCCCTCTTACAATCTACCAAAGCTTGACTTTCCCTATTAATTATTAAGGGATGGGAAATTTGGTTATACCAATCTATATAAGCGGGTCAACTTCACAAGGATCGTCACACAACTCTTCTAAGTCAAACCAACTTAATTTGTTATCTTCCAATTTATCCCAACAATCAATGGTAGGATCAGGATCATATTCGGCATTCCATGAACTTTCTGTACTCTTTGTTCCCTTAGAACCCTTGGGCAACAACTTGAAATTTGATTCCTCTAGCACCGGGATTGTTTGGATAAATCCATATCGACTGAGTACTCGACGGGGATCAAACACTGTAAAGCCTTCGGGATAAAACAATGATCCATAGTACATCCCCAATGGCATATCTTCATCCTCAACAACTTCATCATCTTTTCCATCCTTTTTGTATGGTTGAAATACAACTTGTTCAACAGTCAAAGAGTCTAAATTTTCTCTCAAAGCTATCAAGATTTCCCTTTTATTCCTCTTCTTATTTTCCTTAAAATTACATTTGGCCGAGGTAGGGAATGTATCTACCCATTTGTCATCTTCCATGGCTAAATTCAATTCCGGGAAATGGTCATATATCCATATCTACACCAACAATATTAAAAAAAAACACAAAACTTATTTATTAGGATCAGTAGAATTGGATCATGGAGGTTATCGACTTTGGGAAACAGAAGCAAGTTCGGCTTATGTTCAAAACACAGTTTAAAGCCGAACCATCTAAGTAAATTAAAATATCAATAGCCGAACCTCTAGAAAAGTAGGTTCGGCATAAAAAAAAACCAAAATTGGAAGCCGAGTTTTTTCTTGAAAATGGAACTACAATGTGTAAACTTACCTGAAGCATTGTGAAATAACCTCCAATGTTCCTACTTGTTAACCTAGACGCAGTTCCAAGTTGCTCGAATAGGAAAGAAAAGGCGCGGTTCCCCAATTGTACTTGTGGCAGCTTTTCAAGTCCCTTAACAATTGAAGGTATTGAGCATTAACCTTGTTCCCACTGTTATCGGGAAATATAACACTTCCTAAAGTATACAACAAATACGCGGTAGCAGTGCGCTTAGCTGTGACATCGTCCATAACCAACTCCCCCTTTGAAATTTTCTCATTTGTGTCTCCAAAACACTTTTTCAAAGCGGTGAACTTGATTTTCTTCAACTTCTTTGTGCTAGAATCCACAAACTTCACCTCTTTAGAAGCGCATGCAAACTCCAGTTCTGTTTTGTCTTTTGGTCAACCAAGAGTTTCCTCAGCAAGTACATACAACTCATACCAAGTCATTTCATAAACCGTTGAGTTAACATTTTTCCCATGCATTCTAAGACCACTAATCTTTTGTGCATCATTTGGAGTAATTGACATCTCGCCAAAGGGGAGATGAAATGTGTAAGTCTCCGGAAAAAATATCTCACAAAAGGCTGAGTTTGTAACATCAAATTCCTCTTGTGCATAGAAAATAGTAGGTCATAAACCAGAGCCTTGTACTAAAGCCACCACCTCAGGAGCCTCTTTGAAAATATCCCAATGTGCGGTGCTTTGGTGTCTAAGTACGCGGACTGCATCCCTGATCCGGAGTCTCGTAATAAAAATATTCCATGATAGCTTGGTTTTGTGACAACCAATTCATGCCAATAATGAAATCATAATCCTGGAGCCTCATCGGTATCAAGTCTATTTTTACTCTATAATCACCAAAAGTTATTTCACAATCCTTGCAAAATTTACTAAGGGACACTAGATTCCCTAGTGGTGAAGAGACATTCAAAGTAAACCCCATGGGTACAGGTTCCAAACCAAGATAAGCAGCTAAATGTAATGATATGAACGAATGAGTAGCTCCAGAATAAAACAAAACTTTAGCACGAGAACTAAAGATCAGGAAGTTACCCTCAATCGCGGAGTTTTCTGTCCTCTTCTCAACAGTAGCAGGATGGTTCAGCTGCCCCGCACATTTGGATGACGCCTTGGATGGAAAGGTGGTGCATTGTTTCGCGGATGGTATGGCCGTCATTCTTGGAAATTCGGCCTTGGGGCATTCTGGAACTGATTCTGGTTTGGAGGCCTAGGTGGTGCAGGCAAAAGACACTCCCTTACAAAATGATCATCCTTCCCACATCGATAACACCCCGAGATTGCATTTAGTGGTCCAGGTGGCTTCGACTTAGGGCAATCCCTCGCGTAGTGACCCACTACTCCACAGTGAAAACAAGGTTTCGGTGCAACGACTTTTAAGAATTTTAGATACTCTGCTGCTGCTGAAATGTCAGGCCTTTATGGCATCCCACCACTGGTGGCTACCCTGGGAAGACTGTTCGGGGAACAATATGGTTTGTTACCGGAATAACTCTGACACTAGATTAGGATCTACAATTATAGGTTGGCTTATGTGAGTAAAATGTGTAAGTAATTTCAGAAGATTTTGACTTGCATGGGTTTTATTATTTTTATCCGCTGCATGGTTTAATTTTCGGTGCACTATATTATTTTTTGAGATTCCTACTGAGCTGTGGTTGCTCACCCCAAATTCCTTTTCCTTTCCCCACAGAGTTTGAGGAGCAGGGATATTGGGTGTTTTTGTTGGTTATCATTTTATCATTTCTGGTTTCCTTTTTAATTATTTTATTAAGAGACATTGTTTAATTTTCAAACAATTATGTTATACTATGACTTTTGGAACATCTTTAATAATTATTATTTGGAACCCTTTTTATTGGACTTCAATTTGGAAAGAAATTAGATTATGCAGTCTTTATTCATTTTGTAATTTTATTATTATTCTTTCAAAAAAAAAAATTAGCATGTTCCATAGTCATGACTCAAGAATCCGGTCTTGCTAGTTGGGTTGGACTTGATCCATTGGGTTAAATCCGGCTCAATAGAAGCCCGAATTTTTATGTCGTGATGATTAGTATCGCGAGCCGACGACGGTTCACACCTACCGAGGGTGGGAAGGTACGCTGGACGGGGTTGGTCCAGGTGCTTCTCATGAGGGGTAGGGAAAGTCGGAGATCTGTGCTTGTATATATATTCCGGAGCCGAGGACGGCTCCAATTTAAGGTGTTGTGGTTCGTCGATGGAATGGAATATAAGTAATGGTTTGTCCTTTCCTAACACCGAGGCCTTTTCAGCACAATTGCCTCCATAGTTGGCAGAAAAACTCTGCAGTAAAGCGTGCTCGGGCGGGAGCAATCCAGGGATGTGTGACCTCCCGGGAAGTTTCTGCTAGATTACCGCAGCGATGCCCGTAGAAAACCCCACACTGCCGGATGACCGCAATGGCTAAGTGGGGACAATATCGGTGGAGGGACGGGTAATTACAAATGGTATCAGAGCATGGTTCCGATTTACTTGGGCCATGCGTGTGGACATACTAGTTTTGAAAGTTTGGTTTACAAAAAAAATAAAAAAAATTGCACTCTGATTACTTTTATTTATTTATTTGTCGACTTATGATGTGAAACGATTTTGAGAATTTGGTTATGTTTTTCCTTATTCTTTTTGAAAAAAAATAAAAAAAAATAAATTTATTTAGTTTTCATCAAGTTTTTTTATATTTAATTTACTTGGGGTCGGGGTAAACAACTAAAAACCTTATAAAATAAAATGTTGTGTGTATTAGTTAATATAGGATTTCGACTTAGATATTAACATTAGTGCGTGTTTCTCTTTATTTAGAAGATGCCGCCTCGCCGTGATGCCACCAACGGTCCTCAACCAAATGGAGAAGAAGGAGAGGACATAAGGGAACGCATGGAAGCTACCCTATACCGAGTTGTTGGGACATTGGGGACACTGGTCCAGGTTGTAGGGGCCCAACGTGAGGGTAGAGTGGACTTAGAAAAGTTCTTGAAGGTGGTTGGAAGAAAGGAATTTAAGGGGACCAAGAACCTCTCTTGAGGCTGAAATGTGGTTAATGGGGATACAAAAGGAGTTCTTAGCCTTAAAGTAGAAGAGAATGACAAGATTCTGTTTTGCTATGTACCTTTTCACCGAGCTGGCGATTATTGGTGGGATTCGATAAAACGAGTCAAATGTTAATGTTTGGGCGAGAGTTTGAAACATTGTTCTTTGACAAGTATTTTCCCGAGACAACCCAGATATGTGTGCCGAATTTACAATCTTAGCTCGGGAGACATGACGGTTTCTCAATCGGACAAGAAGTTCACCAATTGGAAAGTTTTGGGGATAACTTGGTCAATACGCCGTTACGAAGAGCAAGGAAACTTCAGGATGCAATGAAACCTGCCATCCGTTCTAGGTTAGTACCATGCCGCCTCACCACTTATGATGATGTTCTTGACACTGCATTAGCTATAAAAGCGGATTGGATCAAAAACCAAAAGGAAAGGGAGCCAAAAGATCAGAAGAGGAACCAGAAGACGGACCCATCGACTCATACAAAACGTCCACGCACAGATAATACTGAGAAAGGCGTTGCACCGAAACCTTGTTTTCACTGTGGAGTAGTGGGTCACTACGCGAGGGATTGCCCTAAGTCGATGCCACCTGGACGACTAAATGCAATCTCGGGGTGTTATCATTGTGGGAAGGATGATCATTTTGTAAGGGAGTGTCCTTTGCCTGCACCACCTAGGCCTCCAAACCAGAATCAGTTCTAGAATGCCCCAAGGCCGAATTTCCAAGCATGACACCCATACCAGCCGCGAAACAATGCACCACCCTTCCAGCCAAGGCGTCAGCCAAATGTTCCTGGGCAGCTGAACCATATTGCTACTGTTGAGAAGAGGACAGAAAACTCCGCAATTGAGGGTAACTTCCTGATCTTTAGTTCTCGTGCTAAAGTTTTGTTTTATTCTGGAGCTACTCATTCGTTCATATCATTACATTTAGCTGCTTATCTTGGTTTGAAACTTGTACCCATGGGGTTTACTTTGAATGTCTCTTCACCACTAGGGATTGTAGTGTCCCTTAGTAAATTTTGCAAGGATTGTGAAATAACTTTTGGTGACTATAGAGTAAAAACAGACTTGATACCGATGAGGCTCCAGGATTATGATGTCATTATTGGCATGAATTGGTTGTCACAAAACCAAGCTATCCTTGAATGTTTTGAGAAGAAGATCTCTTTCCAATCATCTCGATGGAAGTCGAGTGTCCATGTCCAAGGAGAAAGGTGGAAAGTTATGAATCCATCCTTACCCGGATGAAAAGGAGGGATGAAACCGAAGAACACATAGCTTTTCTTGCTCATTTGAGTGAAGAAGAGGATACCAAGGTGGTAGATGAAGAGTTACCGATAGTTCGAGATTTTCCAGATGTCTTCACAGAGGCATTGCCTGGATTGCCACCAAAGAGAGAGATTGATTTTGCGATCGAAGTGCGACCGGGAAGCATGTCAATATCGATGCACCCATATCGTATGGCACCTAAAGAGATGAAGGAGTTACGGAAACAACTTGATGATTTGGAAGAACTGGGATTTATTCGACCAAATACCTCACCATGGAGAGCTCCTGTTCTTTTTGTGCTCAAAAAGGATGGATCAATGAGGATGTGTATTGACTATCGACGACTGAACCAAATTACCATCAAGAATAAGTACCCCTTGCCGAGAATTGATGACCTTTTTGACTAATAGAAGGGAGCATGTTATTTAGCAAAGATCGATCTTCGATCTGGGTACCATCAGTTGCGAGTCAGAGAGGAGGATATTCGTAAAACCGCATTTGGAACTTATTACGGTCATTATGAATTTCTCGTGATGCCGTTTGGGTTAACAAATGCAACTGCAGTGTTTATGGATCTGATGAACAGAGTTTTCCGGCCTTTTGTGAACAAGTTTGTAGTAGTGTTTATTGATGACATTCTCATTTATTCCAAGACTAAGGAAGACTATGAGGAACATCTACAGATGGTTTTACAAACTCTGAGAGAGCACAAGTTATATGCAAAGAGGATCAAGTGTGAATTCTGGATTACGAAAGTCTTATTTCTCGGACATGTTATTTCTAAGGATGGTATATCTGTTGATCCTGAAAAGATATCGGCCATAACAAAATGGGAACCCCCAAAGAGTGTTTTTGAAATTCGCGATCTTCTTAGGTTTGGCAGGCTATTATCGAAGATTTGTTGAGAATTTCTCAGATACAGTTCCTCTTACTCGTTTGACTAAAAAGGGGTGAAGTTTGAGTGGACCACCGAGCGTGATAAAGCATTTGAGGAGCCCGTTTACGATCGACCACGACACCATCTTTGTTACCCTAACCGTGGATTAGGTTATGATGTTTATTGTGATGCTTCAAGGAGTGGTTTGGGTGGAGTTTTTATGCAGAAAGGGAAGGTCGTAGCTTATGCTTCTCGACAATTAAAGAATCATGAAAAGAACTACCCAACCCATGATCTAGAATTAGCAGCTGTAGTGTTTGTGCTAAAGCTTTGGAGGCACTATCTCTATGGAGAAAACTTTATGGTATTTTCAGACCACAAAAGTCTAAAGTACATCTTCACTCAAAAGGATTTGAACATGAAACGAGAGAAGATGGCTCTTAGCTTCTACTTAATTATGAGTTTAAGTTGGAGTACCATCCTGGGAAAGCGAATGTTGTAGAGGATGCACTCAGTAGAAAAGAATCTGGATGCATAAATTTATTGAGAACGTTCAAGGTTGTGGAAAATATGATTTTGTTGTTGAGTGGAACAATGAGATGGCATACTCGGCGCATGTTGTGGCAAGATTCTAGATTGTGCAAAAGGTCATTCAGCGCAGATATTAGACGACGGTTTGCAATAAGTCAAAGGAAAGATGAGTACTACGGATCAACAGGAAGGATGGACACTGACAGTCAATGGGGCTATTCGCTATAAAGTACGGTTATGTGTACCAGATGTTGAGGAATTGCGAAAGGAAATTTTGACTATGGCTCATAAGTCTGTATTGATAGTTTATCCGGGAAGCTCAAATATGTATCAAGACTTGAAGCGCCAATTACGTAGAAAGGTTTGAAAAGGGATGTTGCATTGTTCGTCTCCAGGTGTCTTACTTGTCAGCAAGTAAAGGCTGAACACCAGCGACCAGCGGGACTTCTTTAGCCTTTATCAATAGCTGAGTGGAAATGGGATTTCATTGCTATGGATTTCGTTAGAGGATTACCTAAGACCCAACATGGGAAGGATGGCATACGGGTGATCATAGACCGTCTCACCAAATCGGCTCATTTTCTTCTCCAAATGATGAGATCTTGTTCCTATTTTATGTAACTCGTACATCAAGGAGATAATTAGGTTGCATGGAGTTCCACTATCGATCGTTTCCGACCGAGATCCTCTTTTTACATCTAAGTTTTGGGGGAGTTTCCAACAATCGATGGTAACATGAATGGATATGAGTACTGCTTACCACCCAAAGACTAATGGTCAGCCCGAACGAACGATTCAGATTTTAGAGGATATGTTAAGAGCATGTGCGATCGACTTCAAAGGTAATTGGAGCGATCATTTACCCCTTGTTGAGTTCGCATACAACAACATTTATCAACCCAAAGATCGGTATGGCACCTTATGAGGCGTTGTATGGAAGACCGTGTCGAACACCTTTATGTTGGGCTGAGGTTGGTGAAAGAAGTGTCATAGGGCCCCATATGGTTCAAGAGATGACAAAGAAGATAGGGATCATCCAAGATCGTCTGAGAACGGCACAAAGTCGTCAAAAGAGTTATGCAGATATAAGAAGGAGACCATTGGAGTTCCAGGGTTGGGGAGAATGTGTTTAAGAGTTAGTCCTAGACCAGGGCATTAAACGGTTTGGGAAGAAAAGTAAATTGGCGCCACACTATATTGGGCCATTTGAAATTCTTCAACGAATTGGAGAAGTAGCATATCGACTAGCTCTACCAACACAATTTGCAGACATACACAATGTGTTTCATGTATCCATGCTTCGTAAATACAATGCTGATCCGTCCCACATCATCGAATGGAGAGACTTGCAACTGAACGACAATGTTTCTTATGAAGAAACCGTTGCGCGTAATCGACTCAAAGGAACAAATCCTTCGGAGGAAAACCATCAAAAATGTGAAGGTACTGCAACATCATGGTTCCAAGAGGCAACTTGGAGCCGGAGTCCGAGATACGAGACAAATATCCGAAATTACTGAGAGGTAATTCTTAAACTTAGCTACGCTTCGAATTTTCGGAGAAATTTTTTTTTTTTTTTTTAGAGGTTAATAGTATAATACCTGGCATTTTTGAACCCGGGCTTAAAGCCCGTTTCAACTCATAAGAGTTAACATAGTGATTTGTATATATGTGGATGTACAAATCCTAGCTCACTATTATAATTTTTGTGATTATTTGGGGTGTCGGTAGCTCAATTAAGGTGTGGCTAGCAAAATAGTTAGCACATGGAATGATGAGGTCAGTACCTAGTAGAGTACATGGTTTTTATGTTTGGTAATACGTGTGGAAAGAGAATAAGTCTTTCTTTCACTTTTTGCATTTACTTTTAGGGTTGGTGATGCTATATATTGAAATGTCATTTTCTTATAACCCTAGACAAAAAAAAACTAGCCGCAGTCACCGTTTTTCCACTTTTTCCATCTCTGCTACTTTACCACAAAAGAAAACAAAAGGATTTGGTTGTTTGGAGCACGTACTTGCTTGGGATTGATTGGATTTCTGATTTTTCATCTCTTGGATTGCGTATCAGGTAGGGGTTTCTCGTAATAAGTAAAAACTAAACTATTTTCTTGTTTTATCGTATGCATTCATGCCAGTTTAGTCTGTGTAATGTGTCGTGGATTAGGTTCTTTATGTAGTGTGTTCTCTGGTAATCAAATACGTTTCTTTATTTGCAGCCTAGGCCTACACTGCTTTTTTGGGTTAAGTAAAAGAAAGTATTCTTTTATCATCTTAGCTTTCTGCCCCTTAACGATTTAACCCTTCTCCCGATTTTGAAACAAGAGTAATCCCATGTGACATATGGGTCCCATGGCCAAACTTACAACTACTTCCTTGATTTATACCGTACGTCCCACTATTTAATTTGTAAATCTAGTTTTTAATCATTAGTCTCTTTACCTTGTATTTGTACCCTGGATTTTATCTTCAACATCATAACCCCCACTGATTTGACTCCTCTGATATTTCAAACAAGGGTCCTGTTAACATGTATACGGGTATACATGTTAAGGATCAATTAATGATTCACTTTTATCTAGTTTTTCCCACTTTTCTATCCTAACTACGTGATAATTATTAACAACTAGTATGTAGCCCGTGCTACGCACCGGGGCCGGTGGATCAGCTAATTTAGAGTGGCGGGGCTTCGCCCCGCGCCCGTGGTCAAATGCATTAGATTTTTTTGAAATGATCTTTGATTAATTGGATCTTCTAAAGGATATGAAACTCTGATACCCTTTAGGTATCTAATGATTTGATAATTTAAATTTGGTTTTATAAACCTAAATTCATGTATCAATTTTATAAGCAGATATTAAAATAATTAAAGAAATTGATTCCATAGATTTTGGATCTAAAATAATTAAATTTTCCTATGGATATTTGCAAATTAGCATAATTACACATTTGTTTTTTGTCCAACCTTTTTCTTATAAGCAAGTTGTCCTATCCAACGATTTTATCTGTAGAAGTTTTGGAAGATATATATATCACATGTAAATTTGCGAAATGCAATTTTTGAAACAAAATAAAAAGAAATGTGAAATGCTAGAAGTGTGCATGCGGAATACCGCAGAGATACCTTTATTTATGTCTAGATTTAGAAGCAGATTAATGTAACAATCTTATGTTGAGTCCAAGTTTAGCTTATTACCTTGCCAAACATTACATCTTTGTTGGTGGTGTTTGAACTGCTTCTTAAGCATAGTTTCATGATACAACTTAATAGGTCTTATACATTGGTCCCAAAGAAAGAACGCCATGATAGCACTGTTAATTATAAGATTCGCATCCATTTAGTTTAAATTTGTCACGGTTTAAAAAAATTAAATAATATACTGCCAGAGAATAATAATATGTTCCAAAAGCTTGTGCCTAAAAACAAATGCTCATGCTATCTCGTAATCTTTATTAATAAGTGAAAACTCCATTGCATTCTTCATCTATATCAACCAACGGTTGCATGTCATAATCCTTCTCCATAATCTCTTCCATATCATCATCATGTTCATCCATTTTGATCAACGTTGGCATGTCATCGTTGTTTTCTACTATGTCATACTTTTTTTTTAACCAACGATGGCATGTCAAACTGCTTTTAGAGTGAGATATATGAAGTTTCTTTCGTCGAGTTTGAATTTAATGAGCATTGATTTCCCCAATTGCAGTTAATATTTCTTCTACGCAGTCTGCCCTTTTTTTCAGTAAAATAAAATTATTTAACAAATTGCATTCAGTTTTTTTTTCCCCTGTTGATGGTGGTTTTTAAACAAGGGGTAAAATCGTAAAACCCCATGACCTAGTGTTACCCACAACACATTAACTAAGAGCATTTAACTCAGGTGTAAATAATTAATAGGGGTATTTTTTCCAAAATACCGATTAGGGTTTTCGACACGAATCCTAATTCCAAAACCAAGCCGCATATCATCGCACCATGGCAACAATGCCAAATCAAGCCGCACACTCGCGCACCATGGCAACAACGCCAAAACCAAGCCGCACATCAAGCAAGATCATGGCAATGCGACGCCAAAACCAAACTACATATCGCACTCATTGGCAACCATGCCAAACTAAGCCGCTATGCCATTGGCACATGCCAAATATAGCGCCCTAGGCTTGCAAAACGTGCAACTAGGTCAACATGGCCGTACGTGCCATTGGCACATGCCAACACGTACCACAAGCCATACTTCCAAGTCGGCCACGCATGCCATTGGCACATGCCAACATGCTCGCTGGTAGCTTTTCCTACCAAGGCCACGGCCCTAACGACCACGCATGCCATTGGCACATGCCAACATGCTCGCTGGTAGCTTTTCCTACCAAGGCCACGGCCCTAACGGCCACGCATGACATTAGCACATGCCAACATGCTCGCTGGTAGCTTTTCCTACCAAGTCCACGGCCCTAACGGCCACGCATGACATTGGCACATGCCAACATGCTCGGGTAGCTTTTCCTACCAAGGCCACGGCCCTAACGGCCACGCATGCCATTGGCACATGCCAAACACACACGCTCGGTAGCCTAACTTGCAAAACCGTGCAACCTACCACCAAGGCATTCCGCACATGCCATTGGCACATGCCAAACACACACGCCGTAACCTAACCTGCAACTACCACCAAGGCATTCCTCGCAAACATGCAAACCTACCAAACCAAGGCATTTGATTTCATACGACTTATCATGCCATTGGCACATGCCAAACACACACGCCGGTAGCCTAACTTGCAAACCGTGCAACCTATGGAACCGAGGGAATAGCTCCAATCAACTGGGAAGAACTCTTCGAGTTCCTCCCGATGGGCGAAAATTGATTTCATACGACTTATCAAGAAGACTAACCAAGCTCACGCCAACCTTTGACGCCAAAAAGAAGGAAGAAGAAAAAAAGAAAAGAGAAGCGCAAAACTCGTTCACCCATCGAAGAACTCCTAACCCCAAACTCTCCGGCGGAATCAAGGCAAGACACATGTTTGTTTGAGCATACTTCGAGAGGCGAGGGAGTCTTTGAAAGTGCTCTTCGTTCTCTGTTCCTCGATAGCCATACTCTCGTCAAAAGCAACGCACATATGAATTCACTTTCATGAAACCATTCGAAACTCGCATGTTCGCAACCAGTGATCCATGTGATGCACATACAGGAACCGAGGAATAGCTTGCCAACGGGAAGAACTTCACCTTTGCTAACTTCACAAAGAAATCTAGCAACTCGGGTCTTATTTCCTTCTGCCGTAACGGAGGCAGGAATGTCTTCAAAAATGTCTCTAGACAACGTCAAAAATGTCTCTAGACAACTAAGCAGCCAAAAATGCCGCAACATGAAGATCAACGTTTCTCGTCTGGTTCCACTGTCCGAAACTACCGAGACATCCATCATCTATAAAAGCACCTTCATCCTCTTCCTACGTAATCCTTCGACTTTGCAAAGGAGTCTTTTTCGAGCGTAATCTCCCAACTTAGCGGCAAGGTCATCCCGCATCTTCACCTCACTTTCGATAATTGGATTTTAAGATTCCTGCCATTCTCGAAGATTCAAGAAGAGAGCCACACTCTCCAAGGAGAAAGTTATCTCACCCCATCTACATATGATTGTATGGGTGTCCGAACACCATCCTGAGATGAAAGCAACCAAGCCCTGGATATCCTTCCTAATCCGGAGGTTTCATCAAGCTCGACAAAAGATCAATAATCTGCGCTCGAGTCAAAGTTGGTGTTTATGTGCCCTTACTCACCATGAACTCAACCCATCTATCAAAAGAACGAATGGGCTTTGACATCCCGAAATCAATGTTGGAAGAGGAGTATACCCCTTTTTGAAGACAGAACCGTATAGTGTTCTCTCGGGCAACCGAACGTGTCTTCCTTTCACCTTCACCACCTAAGCAACAAAATTGGCACGAAACCCGGGTGATTTTTCCGAGCTGAGACGAGTTTTTTGCGAAGAACTCATCATCCGAGTTTGGTTTGGAATTATGGACATCCTTTGAGGAAGCGAAATTTTGTCTGTAACATCTTGTCTGGATCTTTTAATAACAACTTAGTAACAAGATACCTCGCACACAAAAATAAAATAAAAATTATCTCCCCGACACATAACCGCGCCCAACAAAAGGAAAACCCAAATAAAAAAAAAAAAAAAGAGGAGGGTGTATTCTCTACGGGTTCAAAACTATATACGTGAGATTTTCTTCTCAATTCAAAACTATATACGCAAAATTTTCTTCTTTGTTCAAGACTATATACGCAATTTTCTTCTGGTTCAAGACTATATACGTAAAATTTTCTTCTGGTTCAAGACTATATACGCTGTGATTTTATATGGGTTCAAGTGTGCCTACAAAGATCCTTCTTCTCTAGTTCAAAATTATATATGATTCATTTTTCTACGGGTTCAAAATCGCACGCGCAGATTTCTTTTGAGGGCCAAAAATCATATATACAATATTTCCCGCGGTTCAAGTCGTATGGAGCATATATACAGTATTCTTCTTCGGGATTCATGTACAAAGATTTTCTACGGGTTCAAGACTCGCACACGCAAAGATTTTCTTCAGGTTCAAAATTATATACGCGGTATTTTATACGGCTCAAGTGCGTCTGCAAAGAACCTTCTTCGGGTTCAAAATAATATATGGAGCACTTTCCTACGGTTCGAATAATATATGCAAAGATTTCCTGGTTGCATACATACAATATTTTCTACAAGAGACACGCCAGGAAATTATATGCGCAAAGAAAAACGCCTAGGGTTTACACCTACATAAAAAGGAAGTACTGGAAGACATACCTGGAAGCTGGTTCTTCTTTACGACTCATGGGTAGAAAGGATGAAAAGATGAAAGTGCAAGATGGGAGAAAGGGACTTTATATACATAGGCGTGAGGATTCTCAAATAGGAAGGATTTCCTTTTACAAAATTAGTGCGGCAAGAAGCGGGCCCACAAGGGCGCCCAACTTCCCAATGTCGCCCAAGTTGCACCCGGCCCCACCAATCGCACCGATTCTCCCAACGACCGCCTGCCACGCCCGCAAGCACGCACACCTTGCGCCGGTCCCACCAGCCAAAGACACTCGCTTCCCAAGTCACGCCCGCAAGCACGCACACCTTTGCGCGGCCCCACCAGCCTAGCGCGCCGCTTCCCAAGTCACGCCCACAAGCACGCACAGCTTCCACACCCGCGCGGCCCCACCAAACTAACACACTAGCTTTCCGACTCACGCTAACTTCCCAACATCGCCCAAGTCCGCCGCCCCACCAATTGTGATAGCCTCCCGATTTGTAAAACTACCGGAGGCAAGGGTTCCAAATCCTATTTATAAAAGGTCGATAAGCCTCCTCAATTCTCTTTACTTGTTTGATGTTGATAGTTTGTCACCATCTTATGCTTACCTCGCAACAAAGCCCCCCTGCTCCGAGCTAAGCAGGGACTTAATGTCGATGGTGGTTTTTAAACAAGGGGTAAAATCGTAAACCCCATGACCTAGTGTTACCAAAGAACACATTAACTAAGATCATTTAACTCAAGTGTAATAATTAATAGGGGTATTTTTCAAAATACCAGATTAGGGTTTTCGGCCACGTAACCCTAATTCCAAAACCAAGCCGCATATCGCGCACCATGGCAAATAATGCTAAATCAAGCCGCATATCACAAAGATGGCAACAATGCCAAATCAAGCCGCACACTCGCGCACCATGGCAACAACGCTAAAACCAAGCCGCACAATCGCGCACCATGGCAGCCGACGCCAAAACCAAACTACATATCGCACTCATTGGCAACCATGCCAAACTAAGCCGCTATGCCATTGGCACATGCCAAATATAGCGCCTAGGTTTGCAAAACGCAACTAGGTCAACATGGTCAGATGCCATTGGCACATGCCAACACGTACCACAAGCCATACTTCCAAGTCGGCCACGCATGCCATCGGTACATGCCAACATGCTCAGGCTTGCAGCTTTTCTTACCAAGGCTACGGCCCTAACGGCCACGCATGCCATCGCACATGCCAACATGCTCGCCGGGTAGCTTTTCCTACCAAGGCCACGGCCCTAACGGCCACGCATGACATCGGCACATGCCAACATGCTCACAGTAGCTTTTCCTACTAAGGCCACGGCCCTAACGGCCACGCATGCCATTGGCACATGCCAACATGCTCGCCGGGTAGCTTTTCCTACTAAGGCCACGCCCTAACGGCCACGCATGCCATTGGTACATGCCAAACACACACGCCTGGGTAGCCTAACTTGCAAACCGTGCAACCTACCACCAAGGCATCTCCGCGACATGCCATTGGCATGCCAAACACACACGCCGGTAGCCTAACTTGCAAACCGTGCAACCTACCACCAAGGCATTCCGCACATGCCATCGGGCACATGCCAAACACACACGCGCAGCCTAACTTGCAAACCTTGCAACCTACCACCAAGGCATTCCGCACATGCCATCGGGCACATGCCAAACACACACGCTGGTAGCCTAACTTGCAAACCGTGCAACCTACCACCAAGGCATTCCGACATGCCATCGCGTACATGCCACACATGCCACTAGCAGCTCTCCTGCATCGCCACTTACACTCAACGTACAACCTACCACCAAGGCATTCCGCACATGCCATCGGCACATGCCACGCATGCCACTAGCAAATCGGCATTGCCACTTGCGCTCGAAGTACAACCCGCAACAAGGGCATTCCGCGCACATGCCAATGGCACATGCCACACGCGCCACTAGCAGCGCCACTTGCACTCAAGGTGCAACCAACGAGATATCAACACAAACTCGGGATGCTTTCTGTGGTTTTGTTTTGGCGATCACAATTATTGCAAAGACACTACGCTCACATTAAGAAAGCGTGAAAGGAATAAAGCGGTCAAACAAATGAGGAAATAATGGTGAAAACGTTTTCACCCATTAACACCATGCGTTACCACCTCCTCCCATTATTTCACCCTTTACTCTCTTCCTTCATGATGCCAGGGTACGTTTCAATCTCGACTTGTATAAATAGGTCTTACCTATTTCCACCAGACGACAAGTCTCGGTGGGAGAAAAATACTACACTCTCGTAAAAGGCAACTTTGCAAGCTCTCCCAAAAGCTTTCATCTCTTGCAAGCTTCCGGCTTCCACTTTCCGATACAAGTCGAGACACTACTCTCCCGTAATTATTCCTGGTCTCAACACCTTTCTTTGCTTCCTCCCCAAATCAACCCTTCTCCTCCACTTTGTGGACCGGAAGCAAGTCCGGAACGGCCATTTCTTGGTTTAGGGCCGGACTTGCATGCATTGATCTCTCGAATTTATAAAGTGCTCACGTGCAACACATTTGTTTAGGGTTTGAACCAGTTTCTCACTCACCAACCGAATTTACCGAAATCGGCAGAAACGATTTTTACCCATTAACACCCCCAAAAAAATTGTGCTTATCTTAAATATTGTGGTTACTTTACATCATTCAAAATAATTTTAAATATATATTTAATTGAAATACTTTTATTCTTATGATGTGTTTACCTATTTCTGGATTCCAAGTGAGATTTGTTTTCCTGAAAGACACGAAGGTTAAGGATCATAAGAGTTTTTTATTAATCTATCAGTGTGCTTTCTTCATATACGTTGAATCTATATATATTAGTTGTTCTCTCGATTCTTGTTATAATTGGTCTCAAACATATTATGTATGCATCAGATAGGTTCTAGCATTTGCTACACGTCAGGACATCGGCATTTGTCTTTTTAAGAATCCTACGCAAGTACCTAGAGCTTTATGCTTCAATAATAGAAGTGTTACCAAAGTAAGCTTTGTAAGTCATACAAACTCAATTGTCATTAAAGATGTTTGAATACCATAAGTTAATTCCTGCATCTGTAAATAATATTTTATTTCGTTTAAAAGCAAAAAAATTCTGTGTCATTTTGAAAAAATATCCGCAAGCTGATTTCTAGAAATAGAAAAGTTAGTACTAGATGCATCCAAACGCCCAATTATTTTGGATACAAAATGTAATCCTCCAATGTAACTCATAAGCAAAATATTTTTGCTTCTACAAAAGGTACAGTCTTTTTTGCTTCTAGAGGTTGATCTGAATTATATAACCAAACTGACTTCTTCCAAGAAGTCAAAAAGTTATTTTTAAGTTTCAAGTTCTCTACTTCAGATTGATGTAGAGCATGATATCGCGAGGTCCCTTGTTCAAAGATCTTCATTCTTTTATTCCTTTGTTTCTTCTACACATACTTGTAATATAAACTTGATGTCGTGTGATTCAAAATTTAGTTGGACTCGTTGACGGAGGAGTCTGCACATCCTGCTATTTTCAATCGTTGGAATTATTTGACCAACCTTATTCCTGCGTATCAATTTTCATTCTTGTTTTTGGTTGCCAGAAAACTTAAGCTACGTCAGTCCCAAATTTAATTGAATTATCAAGAATCTATTCTCTTATGGAATTTATTATACATTTATATGAACACAACTAACGAATAACACATTTTCCGCATAATTAACATACATAGACGATAAAACTTTCACACGACGTAACAAATAAACAATCACCGGTCTCAATCTTTCTTTCACAATATAGACAGATCAAACTGGATTTAGGTTTTATTAACTAAAACTATCATATCATGTATTCAAGATCAACCCATGAATTGAACCATAAAACCAATAGATTTGAGTGCTTTTACATGTCATTGGCAATGTTTTCAGCATCCATTGACAACCCTGCTAATCCTCTTCTTAATAACCCATCATTCTATTAATTCCAAGTTCCAAGTAGGGGTAGTGTTTATCATAAATACAAAACTTATAATCTAATATAAATAGTCACAAACAATGTTATTTGGAAATATTATGGCGTTGATATGATGCTTCCTCTTTTCATTATCGAACAAAATGTTATCCTATTCCACCCTTGATTTACTCAAGCACTACCATAATCATTATTATTTATCATTTTGACAATTCTTGTTTCTTACAGAACATTAGCCAAATGATGCTTGTACTCTCTCGATTCATCCCAGTGAGTTGAATACCTCATTCAATAATATTTTTTTATCCAACCCGTAGGAATCAAAAGAAAAGGAAAATCCCTTATGATACACCGATATGGCTCTGCTATTGATAAAGTGAATAGATCCGCCATGTCTTGAAATCTCTTTTGATTCAAAATCGCGGATAATGTTAATATCAGATATGAGCATATAGTCTATCAATTCTTTGACCATTTCAATAATGTTGTATCCTAAAAGTTTTTGGAATGAGAAAAGAGGTTGTTATATAAGTAACTCCGAGACAATCATCCTAAAGCAAAACTCCATTTCCTTCATTGTAGATCCGGAGATTCAAGCGTAGCAACCGAGGTCGAAAAACACCTATGTACAATATGAACCGACAAAACAACATCATTTAGACATGAAAACTGGAATGGGGTATAGCATATTAACCCTTAGGTTTGTACAATGCCAATATTACATGCAACTATATGACCACAATTATTAAGTTCACAAATGTAGTCCTAAAGGTCGTAGCAAGATAAGAAGATCGATTTTACTCGGTGTTCTTCTCCACAAAGAAGACAACAGATATCCTTTATCATTTTATCACAACCTCTAGTGTAGCAAGCTCTCGAGCATTCGTTACATTCGCCATTGCATAAACACATAACTTTCTTCTAAATTTGCAGCAAACTTAAAAACCCCAATTCATCCATAAGATGCATTAACATATATATTATCAACTTGATCAAATCATAGGTAAATTACCAACAAAATTTGTTCTTATATTATCAACTTGGTCAAATGATAGGTAAATTAACAACAATTTTTTTCTTATATATAGGTACAAGAAACATTTTCCATCCTGCTCATAAACCTCACACTCTACAACAAAAATTGTTCTTATATAATGGAATCAAATTTGGCTTGGATAATTAATTCCAATACAAACCATAAAATTCCCATGCATAGTACCATCCATAACACGATGGGTTTTAATCTTGTAGCAAAGACATTCTGCACTCGGGATGGGTTGTAGCAAGTTGTCTTTCACAAATAATCACATATTCCATGCTCTACTGGATTGTAGCAAAGTATTTGCATCAAATCACCAATTCCATGCTTGTAACATTCACCTCAAAGTCACCCTTTTTGTCATTTCAAGTTAAATGAAGGTGCAAGTAGAATTGGCACATTCTTTAGTTAGATAGCAAGATCAACATGACTATACAAGAGTTATAGTTTGTTGTACTACCTGGAAGGCCAATACCCAGCTTTATTTGCAAGAAAATAAAGTAAAGTTAGCTAATAAATCGCATAACATCCTCAATTATTTAGTCGTATATAACTCACACTCGACTTAAGATTTTCTAAATTTTGTTTTTAAAACTCCCGAATACGCCTCTAACTATTCGCATGGATAGGCTATCCTACAACTATGATCTATGCTATCCTACAAAATATAATTATTTCATTTCTCTAAATTATTGTTTGTATAATTACTATTCAATACCAGCTTTTCAACCAAAAATTCTTACCTAACCTCTCATTGCACCACCGAAATAACATGTGCCCCTAGATATTCTCGCTCCAAACTTGTGGAATTTAAATACACTTTACCACAACTTCTAGTACAAAGAAGCTCTTAAGCATTTGCACAAACACATAAATTTCTAATTTTAGTTAAGTAATATGAGATTTTCAAGGAAAACTTACAAACTTTCCCCTGGAAACTAAGAAATAAACATAGAGATTTTGAAGGTCACTTACGAGATCTCTCCTTTTCTCACCTTCTTATTTAGTATTTGTTTTCCATTTTTCCCATTTTGTAAGATTTTTAGACCTTACTTTTAATCTGACCACCACCACCAAAAACCCTCATTGCCCCTAACTTTAGAAACATCACCACTCCAACATCTCCACCACTTCCGCCATTGAGTTTCTCCAAATAATGATAAATAATATATCTCAACCAATAACTCCAGTATTTGTTTTATACTATGCTTCTTCCGGATAAGTCACGATTGAACATGACTTCTCAAATTTAACCAAGTATATAAAATATGATAAAAGGAACGGTAAATAAGAAACCAATAACGCTAGTTCAATATGCATGTGCTAATGTATGACTAAAATAGTACATGGATTTAATTATAAACAAAAATTAAACGTTATAAATGATCATTTTGGATATATGAAACAAAGTTTAGATGACTCTCATAATTCTT
>JAJJWW010010643.1:0-19134 GCA_023531295.1 Papaver armeniacum | reverse complement strand
AAGGTTGCAATCATCTCCGAATAGGTGGTATGAACCGCCAAGACAGCAACCAATCTTTCAGATGATATGAACACCCTTGTAGAGTTGTGCTGAACCGCATAGCGGCTACCTACGTACCCTCTCCGTTGCTCGAAGGGATCAAGCACGACCGTAGTTCGTCAAATTTTATTTAGATAGTATGAACTAGTAGCAACTATCTCTCATCTGACATCAAGTAAACTGATTTCCGTTTGCAGTGTAAATGATGAATTCTGTGTAGAGGCACTAGTTATTGTGAGTAGGACAAAGGTTACCAAAAACAATCCATATTTCCAAAAATGCCAACTCATGGTTTATAGCCTTCAAAACTAATCATGTACTTGACTTTACCAAGCTTAGACATGTACTAATTGTACTATTACAAGAAACAAAATGAAAATCAAATAAGATTTTTCACAAACAAACATCTCAAAGGGATGAGGTGTAGAAGCCGGTGTAGAAACCACACATTAATAAAAAATAAATTTGGGCGTACAAGTCTAGAAATAGGCTGCGAGATTGAAAGGAAATAAAGAAAAACCAACTTCTCAAAGCTTTATTAAGAGCCACATCATTACAGCCAACTAAGATTGCTAATTTGGTTCAATGACATCTTATTATATTGTCAGCACACCAATGGTTCACTAACAATTCAAAATGCTAAATGTTAAGTACACTTAATCTATAATTCACACAGATAGTTTCCACTTGAATAACAACCAAAGCAATACTCAGTTTCTATAACAGAGATACGTGCGGAGCGGCTACGATGTCACATAAACAAGTACACAGTTGTTTTACCTTTTAAGAAAAGGTAACTTCTTGGATTTTATCTTGCAAACATAAGTGATATCATTTAAGGAAGGCATAGATTCAAGGAAAATGCAAAGTTATCCCAAATCTAAGGAAATGCATAGATTCAAATTGCATTACCCATTTATGTCAATACTCATCTGTAGACCGACATGGTTTCATGCGAATTCTGTACCAAAAAGCTACTACTCTGAAATATTGTGCATAATCCAACCACATATAATTCAAATCTTAAAGACTTAAACACATAACCTTTTCATGCCACATTCATCTTAGAGAATCAACCCATTTGGTTCTCGCTCTCACCAAAAATGGAGACAAATAGATCCTACACAAAATTTTCCATTGCAAGCTAAAAATACAACGATGTATCGACGGACATCCGATATCATTGAGGAACCATTTAAAAAATAAATAAATGTACATCCTAAAAATGAGATCAAAGGTATGACAATAATAATATCTGTGACTTACCGTTTCATTTGCATTCACTTCGAACACAATGAAATAAAGAAACATGCATAGGGATGTACAAGATTTCTGCTTTACAGATTGCAGTCCCAGCTTTATCCAATGTCTGCAGTAATAAACGCCACCCGATCTTTTTGAAATTTAAACTGCAGCCTTATTAATCAGTATAGAACAACATATCCAAAATTCAGAAACTTTCATCGGCTCATTAAAGAGATTCATACACTAAAACATTACTTGGTTTCAATACCTGAAATACAGAACTCAGCTGGAATTCCCTTGTTCTTTCAGGTATCTAAAATTATCCAATCCTTATGAAATTTTTACAGAATGTCACCTATACTGTAATGAACAACATACTAAAATTTCAACTCAATCGGATATACAGAAAATGAGATGCAGCCATTGTGAGTAGGCTGTTCAGGATTTTAATCCTGCTGAAGGCAGTCATGATAAGTTTGTTGATTTCGGTACTCAAGGTTATCTGATCTTCCTCAAATTCTTACCATACTTTCATGAAATAATGAAAAACGACATACTTAAAATTCATAACATTCCAACGATTGGATTTAAATATATCATCAAAACTAAAACTAGGGTTCACAAAGTTGAATTATAATCAAATCATGCAATTCATCACCAAGAGCTTGTTAAACACAAATTAAGCAAGATATCAAAGTACCCAATCAACATGTTGATTTAAAGAGTGGTTTGTATTAGAAACCCCAAATCATGAAGAATCCTAATTTCAAAATTCCCAAATCAAGGCATTCATACATGAAATTGATATTCCTTACAAATTACCTATTGTTCTTTGCATGCAAACCCACAGCAACCATTCCTTTGACGATTCTCTAACTCACCCCTATCTCACCAATCTCTAGAAAGGTTTATCCACGATTTAGGTTTGAGAAAGATGAACCCAAAATCATTCGAGAGAAAGAAAAGAATATAGGAAAGGAGAAGTTTCATATTCATTCAACTCTTCATGCTATAGTTTCACAACCATTCCAAGCTCTTCTCTTCTCTAGTTCTTAGGTTTATCTTCTCTGTAAGAGAAAGGATTAACACTTTCCCGAGAGAAAAAAAAGAAGAAGAAACCAAGGTTTTCCTATTTTATCACATTTGATTAAACGAGTGACCAGTTTACCCTTGACTCACTTCACACAAATTTGCCACATGCATGGTGACGTGGAGGGCTGCATGCACAACTATTTTGGCACCCTTACATGTGCTGGAGGCTATCAAGTGCCTTATAAAAACCCTATTTTGTAACTTGGGCAGACTCGGAGTATTAAAAACATTCTAACTTGGGTTCCTTGAGTTATTTTAAGTGAAATGTTTATAATTTCAAACTCTAATGGGTTGAATTAAACCGGAGAAAAGATTGGGGCCTTACATCATCAACCCCTTAAAAAGAACTTTGTCCTCAAAGTTCAAAATAGAACTTAAAATTAAGGAGAGTTACCTGTAGCCGCAATGCTATAAAACGCCGACGAGTCCAAACTCACAGTCCCGAATGAACCGAAGCTGCTCGATACCAACTCGTGACGGACCAGAGAATTTTACTTCCAGCGGGTCGGATTTCGGATCGCTTGGCAAGCTCCGACTCTCTAATACGCCACTAAAGTGAAAATTTTGTTTAATCCTCGCACACTATAGAAATCTCATTAGTCTCAAGGTCGTAATTCCATGAGCATATGTCCCATACCATAATACTCATAAAATTCGACAAGTGGTTCCAATTCAAAATCTAAGAGACGTGCCAGTTGCCTAGAATTAAGGTTGGCCAGTTGCCCAAATGGTAGACAGCCAATTTCCAAAATTAACACGGGCCAATTGCCCAAACTGACGGCCAGTTGCCACTACTAATAACTCTCATGACCAGTTGTCACTACTAAGATTTCCATGGCCAGTTGCCACCACTAATAATTCTCATGGCCAGTTGCCACCACTAAGATTTCCATGGCCAGTTGCCACTATTAAGATTTCCATGGCCAGCTTGCTACCACTAATAACTCTCGTGGCCGATTGCCACCACTAAGGTTTCCATGGCCACTTGCCACTACTAAGATTTCCATGGCCGCTGCCACCACTAATAATTCTCATGGCCGTTGCCACCATTAAGGTTTCCATGGCCAGTTGCCACTACTAAAATTTCCATGGCCGCTTGCCACCACTAATAATTCTCATGGCCAGGTTGCCACCACTAAGATTTCCATGGCCGACTGCCACTACTAAGATTTCCATGGCCGATTTCCACCACTAATAATTCTCATGGCAAAGTTCTCGGTGACAAGGTTGCAATCATTCGAATAGGTAAGAACTGCCAAGACAAATAAACTAAATTTTGTTAACATATAACACTCTTTTTAGGAGTTGTGCTGAACCGCATGAAGGCCGCTGACGCATCTCTCCGTTGCTCGAAGGGATCAAGCACGGCACTCGTAGTTCAAATTTATATTTTAGATGTAATAACTAGAAAACCGTCTTCTCATCGACATCAAGTAAACCGATTTCCGTTTGTGTGTAACATGAATCTGCAGAGGCACTAAAGGCTATGTGAGCAGGGACAAATCACCAAAACAATCCATATTTCAAAATGCCAACTCATGGTTTATAGCCTTCAAAACTAATCATGTACTTGACTTTACCAAGTTGATATAATAATTAAATACAAGAAACAAATGAAACTAACAGATTTTTCACAAACAAGATTCCAAAGGGATGAGGTGGAAGCCGTGTAAAACCACATATTAATAAAAAAAGAAAAAAATAAAAGTTAGAAATAGGGTTGCTAGATTGAAAGGAAATAAAGAAAAACCAACTTCTCAAAGCTTTATTAAGAGCACATCATTATTGGCCAACTAAGATTGCTAATTTGGTCTAATGACATTTTATTATATTGTCAGTACACCAATGGTTCACTAACAATCAAAATGCCAAATGTTAAGTTACACTTAATCTATAATTCACACAGATAGTTTCCACTCTTGAATAACCAAAGCTAACATCACAGTTTTTATAACAGAGATACGGGCGGAGCGGCTAATGATGTCACATAACAAGAATATAGCTGTTTTACCTTTTAAGAAAAGGTAACTTTTGATTTTATCTTGCAAACATAAGTGATATCATTTAAGGAAGGCATAGATTCAAGGAAAATGCAAATTATCCCAAATAAGGAAAATGCATAGATTCAAACTGCATTTTATGTCAATACCATCTGTAGACCGACATGGTTTCATGCGTAATTTGTACCAAAAAGCTAATACATCTAAAGATTGTGCATAATCCAATCACTATAATTCAAATCTTAAAGACTTAAATACTATAACCTTTTCATGCCACATTCATCTTAGAGAATCAACCCATTTGGTTCTGCTCTCACCAAAATGGAGACAAATAGATCCTACACAAAATTTTCCATTGCAAGCTAAAATACAACGATGTATCGACGGACATCCGATATCATTGAGGAACCATTTAAAAATAAAATAAATGTACATCCTAAAAATGAGATCAAAGCGTATGACAATAATAGTATTGTGATTTACTGCTTTTCATTTTGCATTCACTTTAACACAATAAAATAAAGAAACATGAGGGATGTACAAGATTTCTGCTTTACAGATTGCAGTCCTACTTTATCCAATGTCTGCAGTAATAAACGCTACCCGATCTTTTGAAATTTAAACTGCAGCCTTATTAATCAGTATAGAACAACATATCCAAAATTCAGAAACTTTCTACCGTCATTAAAGAGATCTATACACTAAAACATTACTGGCTCAATACCGAAAATACAGAACTCAGCTGGAATTCCTTTGTTCTTTCAGGTATCTAAAATTATCCAACTTATGAAATTTTTTTACAGCATGTCACCTATACTGTAATGAACAACATACTAAAATTTCAACTCAATCGGATATACAGAAAATGAGATGCAGCCATTGTGAGTAGGCTGTTCAGGATTTTAATCTATGAAGGCAGTCATGATAAGTTTGTTGGATTTCGGTACTCAAGGTTATCTGATTCTTCCTCAAATTCTTACCATACTTTAGAATAATGAAAAAGACATACTTAAAATTCAGAATATTCAAAACGATTGATTTAAATATATCATCAAAAACTAAAACTAGGTTCACAAAGTTGAATTATAATCAAATCATGCAATTCATCACCAAGAGCTTGTTAAACACAAATTAAGCAAGATATCAAAAACCAAATCAATATGTTGATTTAAAGGAGGGTTTGTATTAGAAACCCAAATCAGAAGAATCCTAATTTCAAAATTCCTGTAAATCAAGGCATTCCATACATGAAATTGATATTCCTTACAAATTACCTATTGTTCTTTGTATGCAAATCTACAGCAACCATTCCTTTCTGATCATTCTCTAACTCACCCCTATCTCACCACCTCTAGAAAGGTTTATCCACGATTTAGGCTTGAGAAAGATGAACCCAAAAATCATTCGAGAGAAAGAAAAGAATATAGAAAGGAGAAGTTCTATATTCATTCAACTCTTCATGCTATAGTTTCACAACCATTCCAAGCTCTTTCTCTTCTAGTTCTTTAGGTTTCTCTCTGTAAGAAAGGATTAACACTCCCAGAGAGAAAAAAAAATAAAATAAAATAAAATGAAGAAGAAACCAAGGTTTATTTTATCACATCGGATTAAACGAGTGACCCAGTTTTACCCTTGACTAACTCACACAAATTTGCCACATGCATGGTGACGTGGGAGGACTGCATGCACAATCATTTTGGCACCCTTACATGTGCTGGAGGCTAATGCGCTAGAGAAACCCCATTTTGCAACTTGGGCAGACTTATATTAAAAACATTCTAACTTGGGTTCCTTGAGTTATTTTAAGTGAAATGTTTATAATTCCAAACTCTAATGGGGTTGAATTAAACCGGAGAAGATTGGGAAGCGCCTGATGCTTCTTTGGGTTTCGGTTTGGCGGTGGCGGCATGCATTACCTGCAGCTCACAATTAAGCGTGAATAGAATAAAGCGGTCGAAATAAAAGAAATAATGGTGGCGCGTTTTCACCCGTTAAATATGCGGTTACCACCCTCCTCCCGATTATTTCACCCTTTACTCTCTTCCTTCGTGAGGTCGAGGTACGTTTGATCTCGACTTGTATAAATAGGTCTTACTATTTCCACCGGACAACAAGTCTCGGTCGGGAAAATATACTACACTTACACTCTCGAAAGGAAACTTTGCGAAGCTCTCAAAAAAGCTTTCATCTCTTGCAAGCTTCTAGCTTTCACTTTACGTGCAAGTCGAGATACTACTCTCCTCAACACCTTCTTTGCTTCCCTCCCCAAAAGATCAACCCTTCTCCTCCACTTTGTGTCAGGAAACAAATGCAGAACTGACCATTTCTTGATTTAGTAGGACTTGTGCGAAGTTGATCTCTGAATCTATAAAGTGCTGCGTGCGGCACATTTGTTTAGGGTTTGAACCAAGCCCTCACTCATCTATCGAATTTACTGAAATCGGCGAGCGATTTTTACCCATAAACAATTGGTCCGCATTTCATTCAGATGAAATACTATTTTACACTAAACCACAAACCATGTGAAGGTCATTTCGCATAAGTGATTTAGAACTCTCTCGGACAAATAGAGTCACTCTCGTGGCATGTTCGTCAGACTCATGAGAACGGAAGAAATGTTAGTCGCATTTTAGGAACCATCAAGAGTTGAAACTTTGGTTGTTTATGTTAACGGCATGGATTTATCTAATGATCCTTGGGTGAAGGAACTGCATAATATAGTTTGTAGTAGGTGGGGTTAGCCCCATAGTGTTCTTAAGTGTTGGAAATGTGTTCTTAAAGCTAGAATGACATGGTCCTTCCTTATTGGGTTGTCCTTCCGAGTTTCGAGAGCCTTCCTTTGGTGCTTGGACAAAGTGCACAGTGTTTATTTAGCGTTGGGGTTTTGTCTCGAAGGATAAGAGTCGCTGCACGAAGAATTCCCTTGAGTTCCCGTTTGTAGTAGAGGGGATGTTGTTATCAAACGAAAGGTCGAGAATCCTCATCACCTCCTTCGGGTTGACGTTCGACCCGGCCTTATCCATTAAGACCGTCTTCTCTTGTCCGAATCGCGCCTCAATGACCGTATCTCGAGTTTGCATTGCAGGTAGACATAGGCTTGTTCTTGGATTTGCGTATTTATTCCGTCGATCCCAAATTGTGTTTGTGGGATTTCTTCGACGTGCCTTTGTGCAGCTCCGGGTACACTCGATTGGTTTACTCTTATTAGTAGGTTTTGACGCTGTCCTCCCGAGTCTTTTGTTAATGGCATTCCAAATTCGGGGTTGCTGGTTGATTTTGTATTTCATTGGGTCCCGAGGCTGACATTGGTCCTTCCGTGTTCTTAGTTGCCAAATCCGATCTCGTGATGTTGAGATTTCCAGTAACCAATGACTCCATCAGTTTTGTTTTTCGTAGTGGTATTGAGGATTAGTCCCCAGTGAAGTCGCCAAATGTAAACACCCTATTATTATTATTATTATTATTATAAGGTTATGAGGAGACTAATCCCAATACACAATACAATTCTCTCGAAAGCTCGCCTCTTTTCCGGAGGATTGCCTCGCTTTTATAGGCAAAGTCCGATATGGAAATACCGTACACGTGCACCCTGATACCTTTTCTAGTTGGTCTCTACATCATTAGCCGTGCGTGTTCTATTATAGTTGGGGTTATTTAGGAAATCACTAATCATCTCTACGGGCAGTCTGCCTGTGCCCATATGTCACATTATTGGTGTCCTCGGCCGTCACGCCATCGTCGATGGTGGCTTCCTTTAGTCATCATCCGAAGCTTCCATTATGATGCTTTGGATTTAGAGAAATCCATATGCTTACACGGTGCGCAGGTGGAGTTACAGCCTATGAATGTTCAATTGTCTGTAGTAATAATGTGATCATGTCCACATCGGTTTTAAATATATTCTATCAATACTCTAATCGTGAAATTGTCAAGATTTCAAAAAGAATGAGCTAGGCGTGGATTGGTTTGAATTTAACACAAGTATATTACTTTCTTATATATTATTATATTATATTAGCAAGATAAGGGGTGAAAAGTGAAAACAATGTGACAAATTCTTTATAAAACTTCATTTCTTCTAGAAATGCGATAATCTTAGTTTGTTCATTTTAATTGCAAAAATTCCAGTTAACGAAGACTTTAAACTACACTATCAAGTTAACAAAAGCCAAGCGTATCAATATGCCAATATATATTACTCAGGCAAAAAGGATCAAAAGATAGAAATCTTTAATTTCGTGGGGACGATGATTATGCTTTTGTTTGTCCTTAATCAAACTCTTGAAGTATTATTATCCTAATTAATTTTAGGGTCATTTACAGAATTGCCATACACTTTTTGTAATTGGGTCACAAAATGGTCACACTTTCGTAAATCGTTCACACATAATGTCATGCTTTGTCAGGTTAACACTTTTGAATAAAACGGTGTTATCTTTCCTAAAATACCCTCCTTCAATATACCCTTCCCATTTAACTAATTTGTTGAAGTGGTGGCGATGAAGCGGTGGTGGTGGTGGTGACTTGAGAATTTTCACTAAATCTCGAGAGGCGGTGAACCCATTGGGTGATGCGGTGTAATTAACCTAGATGCGGTGCTAACGGTGTGTAAGTGGCGGCACCACCACCTAAATAACACCAGCGTCAAAACAATTATAATGAAGGCAAATCTAAAATTGTGTGCGGAGGGATAAGTAGAAAAGGACACATGAGTAATTTGGTTAACATATATAACTGTGAGTCCTAGTTAAACTATTTTTTTGTGAAAATGTAACCATTTTGTTAATAGTTTGTACTAGTAGATGGTTTTTGTGAATCGGGTCCTAATAATATGACCATTTTGCAATATTTCCTAATTTTAAACATGTAAACACATTACAGAGTCATCTCTCTCTGACTCTCTGTATCTCCGATCTATGTTTGTGGACTTGCTAAATTTTGGACTTATCAAGCATAACTTTGATGGACATTATGCAAAAATTTTATAGGACACTAAGCAGGTTCTAAGGAAGATAATTATATTTTTAATATGCACATACTGTTACATATAGTACCAAATTAACATTCATCAACAAAAGTATTCAGCCCTTTTCTTATTATATAACCATCAAAAGAGTATCACATTTAATTACAAAGCAAACTCCACTTAACATCAATAACAGATAAACTAGCAAGCATCTAAAACTAACGCTACGTTGTCACACAGAGATTAGATTGTTTGAAGAATCCGAAGATTTGAAACTCACACAAAAAAGATGCTTCAAGAAGCCATTAGTTAAGTATTGTTTTAAGAACAGGAGCCAGGGTGATGCAACATGGTTGACTTGACAGATAAGAAGCACCATCTGACCACCTTACATATGTAGGGTCAGTGGTGGTTACTGCCTATATGAGCTAAGAAAATGGGAGTGAAGGATCTAGTAATTATAGCATGAAAGGCTAGCCAGCCTCTTGATAATGCTATATGTGCCAACATGTCAGAAAGCCAAAAAGTAGTGATGAGCTTCTTCTATGTAACGGCGACATGAACATGAACTAAACTCGAGTCGGATTCATTATTTTCGCTTGATCCTTAAAACAACTGAACGTAGACTTTAACAAGACTCTTAACAGCATTCATTCATGATCCGTCACTGTCTCTGCACCATAAGTGGAATCCAGCGGGACAGAATTTTCCTCCATGAAGATGAGTCAATATCATCAGCAAGAATTTGAGTTTTGTTCATAAAGATTACTGATTCTACTGTTTTCTTTGTAGTTTGCTCCTCAAGTAGTTTCACTTTTCTTGAAGCTGTTTTATGTACTTTATAGCATCCCCAATAACTGAAGCTTTGTCCATCTGCGAGATAAGACGTACATAGATGAACGACTGAAGGAAATTACACATCATGTGCGTGAATTGCTAATTTTGAGTGTACTAAAAGCTAGAGTACCTTTTTAGGCCTGGAACTACAGCAGATAAAGCTATAAACCTCTGGTTAAGCTTCTCTCTTCTCTTCCTCTCAGCCATTACATGATCTTTATTAGCACAAGACTTTTCATTATCTTCCGAAGCAGCAGTCCTAGTCTTCTTTTGTCCTTGCTGTTCGGATGCAGAGTTCACGTTTATGTAAGAAACATCAGATGGGTCCATCGTACTTTTGTTTCCAGCTGAAAGAACCACTGACTCTTCTTTAGGGTTGACAGGAACACCTACATTTCCACAGAGCTGGGACGCCTGATGAGGAATGGTTGGCGATCTCTGACCATTCTTATCGAAAGAAATCAAGTTGGATGGAGAAGAAGACTCCGGAGGAGCCGATATGTGCTGATTATTGTAATCGGCGGCAGTACTCCTACATGAGTTCCAACTATCAGTAGTTTTGAGTTGCTTTGCAGATCTCTGGTGAGTTTCCATAAATGCTGGATAAGTTGAAAAGCTCCGGTTAGAGGAAAAAGATTGTCTAGTGAAATCTTCTCCAAGTGCAGCTGCTATTTGTTGTGCACTGAATTCATCTATGGTGTTCATATATGAATATTGGTTGATAAATATTAGATCCTCCATTCCCTACACAGAATCAAAAATAAAAATGGTCGATCTTAGAGACGACTAAAAAGAGCGAGCCATATGAACTAAGAGTAATAAAAGATAAATACCATGTCTGATAAGCATTGAGTGGACGAGTTCTCCATTGTTGATGACTGACTATTATGAGAAAACAAAAGAGCTACTGTGTAAGTCAATGTTAGTAGGTTTTAAAAGCAGTAGCATTATTAGGACAATGAACTCATACCTTAAAAAATGATTGAAGATTTTGAAGAGTTTGTCAAATCCATAGAGTTGGTTTTATACCTCAGTCGACAGAGCTTAAACACTTTAATTTCAACATGTGAATACATTAGTTGTCTTGTCATTTTTTTCCTTTCCTGATCTGCTGTTCATATTATGTCTGTTTCTACTCATAAATCAATAATTCTCACACAAATTGATGGCGTGATCCGATTGGCTATGTGCTACTTTTAATTATTTTCTAAAAAATTAGAATTTCTCCGACGGACCAAGGAGATTAATTAATGCAGGCTGCAGCTCAAGAAAACAGATTTTTGTATGTTTAAATTTTTTGTCGTCATCTGTGAACGGTGAATTACACAACCTAATTCATGGCACATTTTGTATGTGCTGGGTCGACTGTTGACAGCAACGTATAGCCCACAATACATGAGTTTTGATTTTTAAAGTATAAACAGAGTTCCTGCGTACTATAGTAAATCGCACATTTTGAATTGTTGTCATCAGTAATCATTCTAAATTCATTTTACGCGATAGAGATAAGGAAATGTAATTTACGATCTTTATATAATAATAACTTAAATTAAAACATTTTGGCCCATGTGCGCTATAATCTGGTTATATAAGTCTCCTTTAGAGCAAGCCGTTTTGCGATGTGCTATTCAAGTAATTTTCAGAAGTCCGACACAAAATTCTTTTTAGTTCACATAGGAAAAAGAAAACACTTTTGAGTGTTCGACACTTCCTGTGTGTTACCAAAATAGGCTACTTGTATTTTCAAACTCCCTGTAATCAATTTAGGAAATACAAATTCTACTCTTGAGATCTTGATATGTGACCATCAGACTTGCCTTGAATGAAAAGATTGGCTGAATTGTTCTCAAATAATTTAGTAATAATGTATGAATGTTAGCCACTTAGCCATATATCTCCGAGGATGAGGTTCTACTTTGTAAGTTATACAGTTGTTTTTTATTTTTTTGATCGGCAAAGAAGAATGCCTATATACTAGAATTTATGTAGGTAACATATACTAGTCAATCAATGGATCAAGGTCAAGTTTCACCCGAAATTGTTTCCTCAAGTAAACGAAACAAGGTAACAAGGAGTCTATTTGTTTTTTTTTTTTTTTTTTTTTAAATTGTACTTGTATCTGTTATCCATACCAAGATGTACTCTCTCTCCGGTATCTGTCTGTTAATTAACTTGTTACATGAATTCTATAGCTCTACATTATGTTTTCCTACAAATAAACAAATTTCAATCTAAAAACAACAAGGTTAATATCGATATGGAAGTCTATTAGACTATTACAGACTGCACTCATACATATATATAGGTCTATTCCATTGTTGTATTAGAATCCAAGTCCCAAGATTGTTGAAACATATTTCAGATGCGTATTTTTCTAATTATTGCATAAACTAATACTTATCACAAATTTGAAGATGTTGGAAACAATGAAGAAATAATGAAATCGGATCTCAAACGTAGTGAGTCGCAGGACTAGGTCGCTATCTTTAAGGTATTTCGCGACTACTTGCCTCTTGATTGTGCTAGCGCGTCAAAAAATTGTCGAACACCTATGGGATAAAGCAATACTGATTCCTCTCTTGTTCGATTTCTCTGCACCTTGAGAAATCGAACCAACTATAACTCTTTTTTTCTTATCTTGCTCGAACTCAATAGATGTAAAAACAATACGTTTTTCATCCTCAAGTAAAAACCAGTCTTATAAAACTCAAGAGAATCAATCAACTTTAATGAGAATAAATTTTGAGCAAATACACTCAATTAACCTTCCGTAACGGTTAGAAAACTGGGCAAAATATAATTGCCTAAATTAATGAAATTAATTAAGAATATTAAGTTGACAAAAAACGTTTTTCCAAACCAAAAGTCAAAATCTGCAAAAAAAAAGTTTTTGAATCCACGAGACCTCAGAAGGCCCCAGGCTCCGCTCTCCCGGATTTTATTAAGTATATATAAATATATAAATATACCTATTCAAATGTGCATGGGGTGAGACTTGAACCTAGAATACATAGTGTGGGAGCCCAAAATAATACCACCACACTATCTCTCTAAGTTTTGTATAATATTATAAAACAATGTTTTTAAATATATATCCTAACAGAAGAGGCTTGAGAGTGTTTGTTAATAATCTTGATCAGTTTGTCTTAGTTTATTCTTGCCAACCAACTAGTATTCTCAAAATTACCTTCCTAAATTGGGGCCTATGCCACTTTGGCCTATAGGTAGATGACAAAGTAAGGTCATTAAGAAATATTTCATAGAAACTCCTTATCCATTATTTATGTTAATACCTAATATACTTTTGTTAAATTAGTGCTAATTCGGATTATTAAATAATATTTAATCAAGCTTAATCCTAAAATTAACTTTCATTAATGCATAATCAACGATTGTCAAAATTTTAAATTTTCTTTCGAAAGACTAGATCCGAGAATCGGTTTATGTTAGTTAATTTGTAAACCGGTCGGGTTAGATATTTTCAAGTGACGAAGTAAACCTAGAATCGGAATTTTAACAATACCCAAATAAACCGATTCCCAAAATCGGTGTTTATATATATCTATATAATCCGATTATGACTTGCTTTGAGAAATAAAATATTCATTACATAGTTTAGGAAATTAGCGCAATACACATAGGATTCAATATGGGAATTCTAGAATTTGACACATCAAATGCTCGCCAATGAACCTCAGAGCACGTTCGATATATACTTGTCGATGTATTCTTTTTGGTTGAATGAACTTTCTTCCCATTATGAATTCTCCATAGCTCAGATTGAAACGTTCAGCTGAAATTCAATGAATTCTTATATGTTAGTATGTGAACTAGTGTAGTTGACATAGGTATAAAATGATAGCATTACTCACTTTTTCTCTAATAGGAGCTCATTGGATGATAGTGGTACACCATATTTCTAACTATTACGTGTACTCTCACACTGCCCCTTTAATGTATTGGAATCGAAATGCCAAGTCTCTCCATTTGTGGTTGTTGGGATTCGCGGTATGCCCGTAAAAATAATCTTTAACTCTCTTCCAAAATATTGAATAAATTTCATTCGGACGTTCACGGAAAGTATTAGCAAAGGATTTAACGAGACACAAATATTCAAACGGTTCCCATTCCATTTTCTAGGCTAAGTGTGTGATATGGGAGTAGCTGAAAGAGGTTGTCCTTATATAGATAAGGACTCAACGACTATTTTTTTATTCAAATCAAACAATCGGATTTTAGGTATATCCACATAAACCGATTGTGTCCTTATAAAATCATATAAATTGTGCCTCTCAACAATCGGGCTTTTTTAATGCCTATGTAAAACGATTGTCAAAGTTACAGAACTTTTCTTCATGAAAATCGGATTACATATTCATGTATGTAAACCGATTCGAAAAGTTACAGAACTTTTCTTCATGAAAATCGGATTACATATTCATGCATGCAAACCGATTCTAAAGTTATGAACTTTTCTTCTTAGTCAATCTGATAAATTTATGTACATACAAATCGATTCTTGGCTTCAAAGAAGTTACGGGTTTTCTTCACGCACAATTGGATTTTATAAAGGTACATGTAAACCGATTCTGAAACTGAACCTATGGGAAATTGTCGGAATCGGTTTACATATAGTTATATGTCAACCGATTCCGACAGAAAGAATGCCAGAATCCTCCATTTTTTCCACACACACTAAGTCATTCATAAACTGGAAGTCATTAATAAACTAGGAGTATCACCAAACATAATTCGACAATAAGTTTAAGACAAGACATGAAGTTTTGACTCCATAATTATCCATAGTTAAAGACATAAAAATGAATATAACCATCCATTCATGAACATCCCCACCACGCGACCACGTCCACCGCATCCTCGTTTACTAGGTTGGGCGTTGCTTTCGATGCACCTTCGAACATCTTTTGGTAGGGGCTCTCTTTCTCTTCTTCTTTGGCTCATTCTCCTCCTCCTCCTCCTCCTCCTCCTCCTCATCATCATCCTCTTACTGCTCCCCAAACTTTGCACCAGCTTCTACATCTTTAAGACCGTTCAATTCATAAATTACATTTTCATTGGCCTTCATATTTTTCCCTTCACCTGATTTGTAGCTTTTGCCTGGGTTATCAAGTGTCACTTCGCCTTATATCCGTTTCAATTTCAAATAACAAACATTCGATATATAATGCTAGAACTATTAACAAAATCGTAATTGAGTAACAATACACACCAAGTAATGTGAGAGTCGTATCTTTTGTCCTCTATTTTGGGCCTCTCATCTACTCGTATCACTCGAGTATGCGAAACTTTGAGGTACCACGTGTATGTAACCTGGAATTGCCTTCGTCATCTTGCTCGAGATGGACCATCCAAAGGATATCGTGGCATGCTCTGTCATCCCAATAATCACATGATGGTAAAGTCTTGTGAACAATGACAATATCATTATCTATATGATTTGGTTTTGTCTCATGGATGTTGAACATCTTGTGCGCCTTTGAGGATTTTTTGTATGAACCAGCATTGTCTTGAGACTCTCATCGGGTTGTACATTACATATCCTCTTGGGTGGAAACAAAGGCCCACAATAGTCACTTTGCTCTCTGCATCCAACCTTCTTTCCTTTTCCTTTAGCCAAATCCTGCTTGTAAGGATCCAAGACAACATCCTTCGTCGTCAAGTTGTCTGAACTGGCGCCTCAAATCTGGAAAATCCTTTTTTTTCTTCGGCTTACTTATGTAGTTGTACTTGTCTCATAATGCTCTCAGTCTCATTCCTTGTTCTCAAAATCCATTTTAGCAAATATTGGGAAGTGCAAATATATCCACGCATCAGGAGAAGCCATATTCCTTCCGAGTTGGTTCCTTCTAGCCCTAGAAGCCTTTCTCAACTCACTTCGACGAGTGGTGCAAGGATGGCGATGTGCCCCAAGAGTATTCGGTACGTCTTGTCAAGTGGTTATGCGATCGATGAGTGCCAAATAGTGCATATTTATACACCTTTTTATTGGCATTTTACTACATCTTTTGTGCTCGAAATCGAGATATTATCCCAAATTCGTATTTTCTTTGTTTTCAAGAATAAATATTTGTACTAATTAATTTTTGTGTTTTTAGGTAATAAATAAAGCTCGGAGAAATTGAGGAGCCCAAAAGAGCAAAGAAGTGGAGTCGAGCATCTTTGGAGCAGAAAGCCAAAGCCCGCGCGCGCAACAGTTTCAACCCAACAAGTAGCACACTCATCTACAAGACATGGGCTTGAGCTAGACCTGACCCACGACCGGATCCAGATCCGTCCGCTCCAAGCGTTGAGATCTCGTCTCGCCGGATCCAACGCTCGCTGCCTTACTCTCATCGTCCCTTGATGCATCCGCTCGCGACAAAATCCCTCAGCTGTTAGATCTCGTCTCGTTGCATCCAACGCTCGCTGAAGCTTTCTCATCACTCTTTTGCTGCACACGCTCAACACCCACATCACCCATACCCCTACACCTCGGTCGACCAAACCCATTCCCCATTCCATTTCTCTTTCTTCTCCTCCCCCAGTGAAACCGTAAACACCATCACCCCTCTTCTTCCCCAGGCCGAAAATGGCGAGGCCATCACCTCCGCCATCTCCTGCCACGACCACCAACAACCACCGCGTACCACCCTCTCCACCACCCTAGTTCGGTCTCTCTCTCTCAGCTTCTCTTCCCTAGAAGCTCAGTTGGAGATAGAAAAAACTAGGGTTTTCTCCACAGTCGATGCATGGCTTGCAGAGGCAAATTGGCATAGGGAACAAGCAATTCTGATAGTGGGGTTTATCGAGTAAGCTTTTGATTTGAGTTTTAGGGTTAGAAATAATTGTTAGGTATAAATTGAGTTTTCACAGGTGAGAGAAAGAGCAGATCCGGTTTAGGGTTTATTTTGTATTCCAATCTTTTAGTCGTTTTTGATGTTCAATATGTGCTAATTCATCTTGCTAGGATTACAATGAAACCTAGTTTATGGTTCTATTGTTCAACTTTATTTGAGCTGTTTTTGCATGTTTAACATATAAGAGAATTTCAATTTTAACACATCTATGCCTTGCTCTCATAATGGATGCCATGTATCCATTATAGTTGAGAATCTTTCTTGCATTAGTTGTGATTCAGCTCATGCCTTAATCATTAGTGCTAATTCATTGATTAGTTGTGCTTAGTTAGACAACTAATGCCCTGAAGTAGTAATTATAGGCTGATAATTGGATTCTTACACGGTGGAAACTCCTGAGGTAGGTGATAGAGCTAGCACTCTATCCTTAGGTCGTCACGAGGAACAAAAACAATCAAATTAGTTGAAGCATATAACCTAAACTAGAGGTGGAATTGATAGTCCTAATGCCTTAAACTTCACTTTACTTGTAGCTCATTGTGTTTTTAATCTTGTTACAACCTTCATACGTCGTAAAGACACTAAACAAAATCATAAACTCCTGTCACTTTCCCCAAGAAATCGAGTTAAGAGAAGCCTTGGATCATAAAACACACTCCTGGTTCCTTGTGGGATCGACGTGCTGCGGCGTCTCAGATGAGCCGCGAATTGCACTTGCGGTTATCACTTGTAGGCTAAATAAAAACACATTCGAAGCTATCAAGTTTTTGAGCGTAGATTCTTAAGTGAACTTGTAGCGTCTTTGTGCTCTTTAAGTTCTTCTCCCACTTGTTTTCCAACAGCATATATTTGTATTTTTATGCTTTCTGAAGTTCTTCATTAATAATCACCGGTGTATTCTTTATTTTTTTGAATCATCCATTTGTTTTTCTCTCTAGCTTGTATATATGTGTTAGAAATTTGTTTGTTGCAACATGTTAATCATTCTAATTAGCTTAGTTAACTTCAACTTAGCACAACTACACACTCGTGTTAGCATTAGTGCATTTGTCATAGTTTTAACTCAGCCATAATGTTGCATCATAGACACCGTAAAGTTTCATTGTTATGAGTGCTAGTTTTGTCTACATTAATCTTGTTTTAGCTCATTATCTCTTAGTAACCTTTGTTTGAGTTGTTTCTCTCGATTCCTTGATTGGCACATCTTTATAATTCGCATTATGCTTTGTTAGTTTGTACTTTCTTGCTTTGTTGCTTTGAAGTGTTGAAGCTGAAATTTTCTCTTGAGGAAAGCGGTACTTGTGGAGCAAACTCAAGATAAGCAAAGGAAGACAAAACGTGGAATTGCCTAAACCTTGATGATGTGCTTTGGTGGTAATGTATCTCTAACCTTGAATGAATGAATGTTTGCTTGTGAATGAATGAATGTTATAACTGTGATAAGTGAACCATATACCACCACACCGCAAGCCCCATAGTGCAGTTTGAGCTTAACTTTGTATTGCCTTAGCTTGTGTTCCACAAAACCCTGGCGGCTACGAGTTTGACATCCTTTCCAGACTTTTGGTATCGAGTGAGTTGATTCCCCGAAACTCGCGAGCCGATTGACAACCCACCACATTCACGACACTGTTGCATACCACTGTGCTGCGATAATTGCACTAAAGCTTCTTTGAGAGTGGTGCCCCCGGTTATATGTTAATGACTTTTTGATTAACATTAAAAATATACGAGTTTTAAACCCAGCTTGACCAACCACTGGAAAGCGATCTTGTTTGAGCCACCACTTGGATAGCCAAGTTGGTGAAGGCTCAGTGACATCAGGCGGGGTGAGTTGATGCTTTCCCCCTCCATTCTTGTGCATCTTTCCCGAACATGCTAGACACGAATCAGTTAGACCTTGTTAACTTTCTGTCCTTTGGCACGATGTTTGACTCGACGGTTAGCCACGTGGCGAGCATGTTGCGCGGTGACCCCATATCCATTTTCTTTGTTGATTTTTGTCTTGCCTGATTTTGTGTGTGACTGTGGTGTTTGAATGATACGTCAAGTAGTAGGATTTGAGATAGCATTGCTTTGTTGAATTTCAAACACACTA
>JAJJWW010010642.1:0-37594 GCA_023531295.1 Papaver armeniacum | reverse complement strand
TAGCATGCCTTCACGCGGTTTGGGCGTGGCCAAACCGAGGATTCGGGCCAAAGGTTACCATGCGTTTTACGGTAACCTTGGATGACTAGGATTTGATCCCGAGATTGAAGGGGGACCGTTGATTGTCGCACGCCTTCGTTTTAGTAGCCGATAGGAAAGGCCGAAGGTGGTGCGGCTAGGTTGGCATGCTTGGTGTGTGGTGGTGCTCGGCACGGAAGTGTGGGCTAGCATGGATGGCATGCCTGGCGCGGTGGTCTTCTTTGAATGAGGTGCGGCTTGCATGCCTTGGGCGCGTAGCATGAGAATTTTAGGGTTTTGGTACGTGCGATGTCAATTAATTCTAGGAGTTCTATCGTGGAACATGATACATAGAAAAAAAAGTACCACGGTAATCTTACGTAAGCATCTTGCTTGATTCGATAAACGTGTTGATGGTCATAAATGCGCGAGAGGTTGGTGACGTCATGCAGTGTGCATAGTTTTACGATTTTAACCCTAAGCTAAAACCACCATCAACAAAAAGGCAAAACATTTCCCAAGCCGTACCTAATAGTTCGGTTGTTGCAAAAAACATTTCCCAGCCGAACATTTATTCAATTTTTTTAATTTAATCTTCATTTAATCTTGCACTAATCATTTAGTTTAGTTAATTTTTTTTTACTTTAACTTTTTTTTTTGATTTAATCTTGCACTAATCACTAATTATGTTAACCTAATGATACAACTAATTATTACACTAACTTAATTGAAAAGGGTAATTTTTGTATTAATATAAATATTTATGTAAGGGTGACCTAGATTTACTTCTAATGTCTTACCCAAAATAAAACTATGTCCCCCACAAAAACCATGGTCCCCCGAAAACGGATAAAAAAAAAAAATTAGCCCCATGCCATTCTAGCCTTTCTAATTTTTATCCCAACTCTAATATTGTGTTACTGCTCCTAAAAATTTAAGAGGCCGCCTTGCCAAGTAGGGGTGTCAATGGATAACCGAATATTCGATACCCGTCCCAGAATCGTTAGGATATTATCTCAAATTTCGATAACGGATATCCATACGGATACCTTATCGTGATATTCTTACTTTAATGAAACGGATAAGGAAAAGGGAATTATCCTAGGATGATATCCGATATCGATTAAAGAATGCATATGCAAAAAAAAATTATATTTTTTGAGTAATATGTATTTAGTTGTTAGCTTGGTAGTACTTGAAGAGTGTTAGAAATAAAATATTATGGAAGAACAAAACACAACTAATTTTACTGGTTGTGAGAAAAGGGAAATTTTTCAATATTTTTTTTTTTAAGATAAAAATGATATTAAATGATAAAATAAACAAAAACACACAGAGCAAAACAGCAAACAAGAAAGGGAAAGAAACAAGCATAAAGTTGTCATGTTATCATTTCGGGGCATTCCCTAGTTTGATTTTTAGACAACAAACTTGTGTTTCTCGCAACTACTCGTAGTCTCTACTACCTTCTTTAGAATTACTATTTATGTCTATCGTAAGAAAATTATCCAAGAAAGCGGCATCTTTCTTTACACGTCTTTAAATTGAAGACTTCCTAGCTTCCATTGCTAATTTGTCCACCGAGTTGCCGGATCTATGGATGAACTTGAAACAAAAAATTGCTGCAACCTTCCAAAATTATCATAGCATCTCTTATGATTTTGATTCCTCCAATCCAACATGGTATCTTTCCCTTCTATAAACTTAACTATTCTTTCACAGTCTCCCTCTAACTCAGAAATATAACAGTCCTTCATCTCTGGCCCACTTTGCACCATGTAAAGAGCTAAAGCTTGCTTTTTCCTCGACACGAAGCTTTAATATTCTGACTTAGCTCATTTTCCATCACCTGCATCATTTCTCAAAATTTGACCGAAGCCATTATTATTAGTAGCGTAAAATCCAAGATGCATCATAGTTTATTTTGTTACAATTTGTTTCAGGGAGGTTCCATGGGACCAATTTTTTCCAACTAAGTTAGAACAACTAGATTCTTTAGTTCACATTTCCTAAAGTGTTGCACCATGTAACTGAGGTGTCTCTGTATTTCAATTGAAAGATGCATAGAAGAAGTTGATTTTCCTTCAAAAATCCTATTGCATCTTTCCTTCCATAAGAACTAACGTTTAGTTGTACATATCTCGATCAAATTGTTCCTCCTACTCGCAACGTTCATAATGATCTTTGAGATAGATTTCTGCATTGTTATTTACTCCACCAGAAAATGGTGGCAGATTCCAAAAGATTTTGCATAGCCACATTCGAAAAATAAGTGTTCTAAAGTTTCAATGTTGTCATGGCGAAAATGCGATTTTCATCGACATTAGGCATGTATTGTGCTAAAATTTGTGAAATTGACAGCATCATTTAAACATTTCCATAAAAAAGTTTTATTCTGTGGCATTCTGCTTTCCAAATTTTTTTCCAAAATAATTCTCAATCTCTATATTTGTTTCATACCACATAACCTATCATAAGAGAGATTTAACTATGAAATATTCCATTCTTTGTTAGTTTCATCTAGGTTTGTCCTATTCTAAGGTTTCATCCTTATCTAAAAACAAATTGATATTAAGAATAGATTGTGCAATAATGTGAGGAAAAGATGACATGATTATTCTGGTTCCACTTATTCGTATCCTGTTTAATCGGTCCGATACATGTGTTAACGAACTGTTCCTTTCAATATTGATGGAGAAGATTTGAGTTTTGTTTAAATCTAGTTTAATATAATATTTTTGAAGTCAAATTTGTGCATTTGATCAAGGTATTTGGATTTATTTAGTTGAATTTCCTTAGGGTTTCCTTGATTATATTTTTTGTAATTTATGAAGTGTAGAGAAAGACTAGAAAAGAACTTAAATTATTTTAATTATAATGAATTATTATCGTTTATTACGGATATTATCGATAACCGACATTATTATCGGAACGGATAACGGAAATATTTTTGAATATCTATCGGATATTCCCTTGATATCTGTAATCTTATCGTTACTAATATGGTAGAGCCATATCCGTTTCGGCAATCTTGGTTGACAGCTTATTTCAAGTGACATTTGTGTATATGTTTTTAGTGTTTTAAAGCATACTATGATGGCATGGTGAGTTTATTCGATTTTAGTATTAATTATTGAGTTTTTGTATTACCTTAAACCTATAACAAATATCATTCATAACAAATTTTATTTGACCTGAAGACACAAAAGCCTCCATCACTGGGATGCATACTATATATTGTAATCGCAGCACTTTTTTAATTGTGCTGCATTCTTGCAATAAGTTATCAATGGTTGGTGTACCGAAGCAGTGTACGCTGATGGACACCGTGTGTGAGAGTGTGAGAGAAGAAAAGGCATGGACCCTACCCCTGCAAATCTCCCCGGGATGCCTAATGGCCCTTAGATCGCTCCACATCTACGGTGCACATCACTTGTACACTATTTCGATGCGTGTATCATTGCTCATATTGACTTCGAGACACGTGTACTGGAGAATTTGCAAAATCTACCGGGATAGCAACAAAAGAGAGAACAAGCAAATAAAACAGAAAAATAAAAAAAAAAATTACAAGAAAATGTAACCTCATTCAAAAAACAGCAACTGCAAAAGAAAACCTTGTTCACAAATACAATATAGGTAATGTTATTACATGTTCCTATAATTTTCTTGGCTAGTAGGGTAATCTCAAGTAACTTATATGTTCGCTCGTTTTTTTCCTTTACAAAAACATATCCCTCCTAATGAATCTAGTTCGATAGTTTTAATTTTTTATATATATGCTATAAGGAAAAAGAAAAATATGTATTTTTCGATCAATACGTTAGTAAAAATCACTACTATTATATAAAAGAATCTCATACACTTCAAAGGAAATGCAAAGTCATGTTGATAGCATCGTAGAAAAATACGAAACCATGTGTTGTATTATTATAGGACCAGAAAAAGATCTCTGAATTCGGTAAACAAATTTTTTAATCATCATTTACGCCTTAGCATCATATATATTATATCAACAATTTCTGAACTTGTGTTTCCCCCAATCATCAATTATCTACCAAGGTTTACATATCCAGTTTCACTCAAGAAAAATTTAATTATCCACCAACACCTCACTCTCCGGTCTCCACTCCATGGTTTGTATCTATGATTATCTTTTTCTTTTTTAATCCTAAAAGAGAATATAAAATAGATTGAGAGAATTTACAGAAATCTACCAAGAATGGCAGAAGAAAACAAATGAAGTAAAAATTACAATTCCTTTTCGCTAAGATACGATGATTCTGTGCGTTAAGTTTGAATACAAAATTCCTTGAAAATACTAGAACGCTTTATATACCGAAAAAACAAATGAGTCCCCATGACATACATGTGATGTGAGAAGTTATCATCATAAATGACATGAGTCACATTTTATGTCACATAAGGAATTAAAGGGTATTCTGGGACTTTACCTAATCAAGCAAAATGAGATATTTTTAATGGAAGAAAGAAACTGTTCCCATCGTTACCTACTCAATGTTTAAATAGTCTCATTTTTGGTGCGAAAGGTTGAAAATATGGAATTTAAAAGAAGGACAAAAAAAAAAAAAAAAACAATTATAAGGCTACTAACTAATTTGGATTTTAACACTTTGACTCAGTATCACGCGTTATGGCACTTGGATGATCGGATACTTTTTTTTTAATAAATACAAGCTTAAGAGAGAAATGTATGTTAGATTCTGCTACAATCAATTAAGTTCTTGAATTACAAATGAAGAAACCTGCTTTTGTTCTTCTTGTTCTTTTTATGTTGTTTGTAATTGAGATGGCTTCAAGGAGATACAGTAATTCCCACGCTACTGGTGTTTCTACGGATCATAATTTAGTCAACTCGGACTCCAACCGGAAGTTATTATCGGAAGATATTGATCATGATGAATATGGAAATGAGCATTCATCGTCGAAGGGACAGGGAAGAGCAGGTCGGAGATCTACAGCTGCACCTCCTCCACCTAGAAGAGGATCGGGTAAAAGACCTAGCAGACCTGCACCCCCTCCACCTAGAAGATCAGAGTCTAGTCGAAGACCCAGCAGACCAGGCCGACGGGCACCCCCTCCTCCTAGAGGTAACCCCCCAATTAGAGAAAAAAGACCTGTTCGTGCACCGCCGCCACCACCTTTGCCGCCACCTCCTCCTCCTCCTTGTGGGTACTGATTGGTTCACTGTATTATCTGTCAACTTTTGTCAATGATGTCTTTTCTTTGTACCTCAAGATCCTCAATAAGCGCAACCAAGTTCATTTGATAAACATCATGTCATTTCCATATTTCTTTTTGATCAAAGTTTAATTTCTATATTTTAAATGAAATGTAATCTTAAGAAATCTCCAATGGTCTCGATAGAATTTCAGGAAATTACACTAACCTTTATTTGAGAAAACAAACAATTCTTAGCAGTGGCAGTGTGGCAGGGTGGCATTGAAGTTTAAGCAAGTTGAAACAAAACACCAACATTGAAATTTCTTGGAAAAAACTGACAAATTCAAATAGACACTAGATAAATTCAGTTTCCACCAACGCCTCACACTTATCTTGGGTCTTTCTGCACACGAGACTGTGTGAGAGAGAAAAGAACAAGAAGAATGTGAACTTGATGCATACCTTACTATAAGACCTTACTCTTTTATAGACGAGCATTAAGGTCTTGGAGATTTTTTTTTGATAATAAAAAGATTTTCATTAAATAGATGAGGGAAGTAAATCCTTTGCCATAAGGCTACAAAATTCTCAGGAAATTACTAGCATAATGTACATGCTTAGCAGATTCCTTACAGACTTAAGAACCTTGTCATAACTTGATTATCGCTAGACTTACATAATTGAAATGACAAGAAGTAAAACTACGACTTAAAAGCTTAATAATCTTGAGAACGTTACGGTTTTCCCATTGTATGAGAAGATTTCCTTCCACAATTAATCGAATAACAAGTTTAGCATCGATTCAATGTGTACTTTATTAATCTGCAACTCTTTTGCCCACTGGAGAGCTTCCAAGACAGCCATACATTCTGCAGCTTCCGGCTTAGTATTCCATCTGCGAAACTCCCTTTGATTCCTGCGCAGGTGCCTGCATAATCACGGATAATTATACCGTACCAAAGATGATTAGTATCATAGTGGAAAGATGCATCAATGTTAAATTTAAGAAAACCGGAGGGAGGTTTCCATCTAGAGACAATTACAACATTAGCGGGAGGTGTATGTATATCATTAACGAGAATAATGAGAGTGCAAATGATAATAGATTCTATGCCATGTGTTAGCGGGGTTGAGAGATACTTCAAAGATGAGACCGCATCTGTCTTTCCATAGAATCCGAGCACTAATCATTAACTTATAGAGCATTTCCTTATCTCGAATTGTAGTTGTTTAAAGAACCGGTCTTCAACCCATTCCGAGATCGATGAATAGTTAACCGCTATAACTTCAATATTGATGTTTAACAGCTTCCACACAGCCTTAGAGTGACCACATTCAAACATTAAATGTTTCATTGTTTCATCAGCCAACCACAAATGCCACACCGAGAATCAATTTCATTATTGTAGAAGGCCAACTTAACTCTAGTAGAATGAATTCCATGTATATACTTCCATGCAAACAGTTTTGTTCTGTGTGCTATCTTGCAGTTCCATAGTATTTTCCAGACTTTACTTGGTATAAATCTTCCATTAATTAGAGCAGGATTGTCTTTCTTAGAAAGCATGTTATAAGTACTCTTGATCGAGAACTTTCCATCCTTTGTGGCATCCATCTCATCACATCTTCTTTAGTGTTGTCTAAAAGAATGTTCAATTTTGAGAGAAGTATCATGATCAAATAATTAATGAGAAGATTGACATTCCAAGAGTTGGTGTTTGGAATTATAAGTTCTTAAACATCTGAATAAAACCTGAAAAGGTCATTGACTGGTGATGGAGGTATAGTGAGGCCTGGGATCCATCTATCTTGCCAAATTCTTGTCTTCCTCCCATTGTTAACTTCCATATAATAGTTTTCTTGAACTACCTTAAGTCCTTTAATGATACCATTCCAAGTGTAAGAACAATTTTTGGCCTCCGTAGTTTGATGTATGATGTCTCCATTTCTTGAATTACTTACTTTCCATGATTTGGCACCAAAGAAAATCATGTTCATTGCATAACCTCCAAGCAAGTTTAGTCAAAAGTGCAAGATTAAGAATTTCTAGGTCTCTAAAAAAGCAGTCCACCATCTTCTTTGGAGTTGCATACTCTTTGCCATCCTAGAGGATTAGAGCCTCTATTAGAAGTATAACCCGTAAAAATCTTCTTTGAATGGTGGTAAGCTTGTTGATGAGATTAGAAGGTATCTTGAAGGTTCCCATTTGATAGACAGGTACAGAATTCAGCACATGTTTTATCATAGTTGCTCTTCCAGATTGTGTAAGAGAAGTTGAGGACCATGTTGAATATCTCGCTCATGAAACTTTCTTCTATTTCTTTAAAAGCTTCTGCTTTGAGTGACCTAAAATCAAGGGAGACCAAGGTATCTTTCCTTAGATGACATTCTTTTAACACCAAGAATTTGTGTAAGAGTGTCAGCTTCACTAGGATCTGTATGCTTGCTGAAATGAACTGAGGATTTATCAAAATTAATAACTTGTCCTGACTGAGAACCAAAATCATGGAGTAACTCAAGTAGATTACTAATCAATTGTGATTTGCTTGAGTGAATATCAAGCAATCATCTCGCAAAAGCAAATGATTAATGGCTGGAGAATGAGCATCCACTTTAATACCTTTTATGGTGTTATTTTGTTGAGATGTGATTATATTCCTTGAGAGAAACTCCATTGCCAAAATGAACAAGTAAGGATAAAGAGGATCACCTTGTCTTATCCCCCTTGTAGGATGAAATTCTTCACAAGGAGATCCATTGAGCATCACAGACAAAGAAGTTGTGCTGATACATTGATAAATGAGGTCACAAAAATCTTGACTAAAACCAAAATATGCAAGCACCTTAATGAGAAAGTTCCATTCAAGCCTATCAAAGGCTTTAGACATATCCAACTTTAGAGCCATCCATCCTGTTTTTCCTCTTTTTTTTTCTTCATAGAGTGAATGATTTCCTGTGCAATGACAGTGTTGTCACTTATGAGTCTTCCTGAAACATAAGCTGCTTGGAAGGGAGAGATGATCTTGCCCATATGTGCCTTCATTCTATTAACTAATATCTTGGAGATTATCTTGTAAGAAGTATTACAAAGGCCAATGGGTCTATAATCGAAAGACAACATGCTTTCTTCTTCTTGGGAATAAGGGATATATAAGTCTTGTTGATCCGCTTGAGTATATGTTTAGATTGAAAAACTTAGTAACCATGGAACAAACATCATCACCAACAATACTCCATTGACTTTTGTAAAAGCCTCGCTTGAAAACCCTCGGGGCCTGGTGCACTCCAGTTTTCCATGCTCTTCAAAGTGGCAAAAATTTCTTGATGAGGAGGTATACTGGTAAGAAGTATATATGTTATCTTCAGCTGTAATAATAGCAGGCAAAGATGAATACAGACTCTCATGTAATTGAGAATTGGAGGAAGTACTCATATTACTAAAATGTTCAGTCAAGTGCTGAGATATTTCTTCTCTAGAATGAAGCCAATTATTGTTGTGGTCTTTGATGGAATCAATGTTATTTCTAGCTTTCTTCCCGTTAACTTTAGAATGGAAGTATTTACTATTGAGATCCATATCCTTGATGAAATGATCCCTTGATTTTGGCTTTGATAGAACTCACTCTTTCTCTTTGTGGCATTGGCTAAGATGCTTGTTGATATTGAATATCTTGTTATGAGTTTCATCACTAGCTGGTTGTTCTTGCAGAGAGTTCAATTCAGCTTGTAGGGAATCCACTTTTTGATTGATGTTTCCAAAATGTTGCCTGTTCCATATGGATAAATCTTTCCTACAAAACTGTAATTTCTTAACAAGTTGGAAACCAGAGAGCCAGAAATACTTACATTCCAAGCTTTTTGATGATTTCAGTACATGAATTGTCATTCAGCCAAGTAAAGAAGAACTTGAAAGGCTTCCAACAGGTAGCAGAATTAGTATCGAGACTAACATGACAGGACAGTGATCACTACCTACTTGTGTGAGATGAAATAACTTAGCATTAGGAAAATTTAAGTTCCAATCACTATTTCCTAGAGCCATGTCTATTCTAGATCTTCTTGTGCCTGTACCTATGTTGTTACTGGTCCAAGTATAATCTTTACCTACAAAGCCAATATCTTCTAAACCACAATTTTGAACCATGCCATTTACCCATCCATCCATGGAAGAGCTGGTGCTACTACAATCTCCTAGAATGCGAAAGTTTAGATCACCTATTAATATCCAGAGCATGTTAGCATTGCTTATTTGATGAATGAACTCCCATTGACTCTTTTTCTTATCATTGTTATTGTACCCATACATACAAGTTAGGAGGAATTCGGGTTTGCTCATATCGTTGAACAACAACATTAAAAATATTCATGGAAGAATCAATAACATCACAAGTGAAACTATTTTTCCGAGTAAAGCAAGACCTCCGTATAAACCTTCGAGTTCAATATAAGAATGATTTGGGTATTGATACTTGCATGAGAAAAGGCTTGCATTTAGCATAACTGATTTTAGTTTCACATAGGAAAATAATATCGGGTTTTGAGTTCTTATTAGGTCACTTAGATGATTTCTAGTGTTGATTTGATTGATACCCTAACATTCCATGAGATTACCTTCATCTTGTGAATCGATGCAATGTGAAAGATGAAAGCAAAACTCAACAAACTAATGGCAAAAAAGCCCGAAAAGTCTTTGGGAAATAAGGATGTTAAAGCAAAGGAAATTAAGATTAATAAAAGGTAAAACTTGTGCAGGAAGAAACCAGTTTATCTTTAACAAAACATTAAAAGCCAACAAAAACCAAAATAAAATGATGTTAAATCGAAAAAATAGATTGTTTCTAGAAGAGAATATTACCTGTTTCTCCAAATTTGTATTATCGGCATGCGAGTCTCTTGTTGAGTCCTTCGAGTTTGCTTAGTGACTGTCTTTGCTAAAATCGATGGTAGAAGAGGTGGTGGCTTGATTCACTTTGATTAATGTCTCGCATCACTTGAGATTCTAATTCTTTTGCCTAACCTAGAAGTGTCATCAAAGATTTTCAGACTATCCTTGACAGAAATCCATGTTAATTCTAACACCAACTTTTGGAGGGACAAAAATGGTAGTTTTCTTAAAAATTCTTGGATTCTTCTTGGTAGTAGTGCAATTAAGTACTAAGCGCTGAGATATTCTTTCTTACACTTGAAATCTTACCAAAAAATATGGTTTTCATGAGCTTTGTTCGAGAAAGTTGGCAGCATCCTTACAAGCCACTTTGCAAAGGCTTAATGACATAACATGTATTGCGTGATCCCACTTGGTTGTCTTTCATAGTAAAACTTAATCCACTTTGAAATACCAAAGCATTGGTGATAGTCTTGAAACCTCTTCTTAGTGGGTTAGTAAGATCGATGTTGACGCAAACCTTAACTGGATCACTCCGATTGAACAAAGATCTTTGGCTCAATTGCTACAACTTGACCCATCAATTCTCCCATCTTTGTCACAAAGATGTACATTCATATGTTCGAGGTAAAGGTATTTTAACCGAATCCAAAACTGAAACCCCCATTGAGCTTCAGAATAAACCATTTCAGGGATGAAATCATGAACAACCAAGAGTTTTTTGTTAATGCTCCAAGGACGTTCATTAATAACTCTGTTGAGGAAATCCCATTTGATAAACTTGAAAATATAGAGATTAGGTTCTATCTCAACAATTTTGAGCTCTTCAGAAGTGATGAAAGGCCAAGTGAAACGGATAAATTTCTCAACCATTTCATAGGTCATTCTCGCCTTCAATAATAACTATACCAATAGCACAAGCTTCCCACTTTTCTTGTTCTTCTTTCTCTTCTTTAGGTGTCTCAGAAGTTTGAAGAAAGGTGATGGCTTTAAGTATCGCGCAAGATCGAGGGTGGCTTTTTTGAACTTATTAACTAAGCTTCCAATCAAGCATATCACCATCTCCTTCCATGACAGAACTCAATAATTTGTTTGGTAAGCTAAGATTGCTATGTTCTGAATAGAGATGATAGAAGTCAAAAGAAATAGGGTTTTTAATGTAATGGGAATGCTGAAGAAAGTGGTTACCTAAAATATGGCTAATTCTGAAGATATTATCCGATACTGAATTATAGTGATTTTGGTGAGTGTAGCTGGCAAACAACCATCCTAAAATAACAAATAGGATGAAATTTCGAGAAGACTAAATCTTTGATTTTGAAATTTGAAAAGAGCGATAGGCGGGCACACTTTAATGACCGATCCACCGGTAAGCAAATGTTAATCAACCCACCATCTACCTTTGATAGCAAAGACAGATCTCTTCAAACGATTATTAGCAAACTCGCAAACGCATAGACACAACTAGAAAAGAGGCAAACGCCATTAGAGTAAACACATACTGAAAACACATCCTCGAGAAAAACAAGTAGAGATTAGTTATTCATGAAGTAAATTTAAACCAAAAGAGAAGTTTTGCAACAATAAATTTAAAAGAAAAAGAAAGCATATTAGGAAGTGAATAACATGAACAAGAAGTCTGAAAGTAATCAAGAAAGAGATTAAAGAAACCAAATGATGAGAGATTCTGAGCTAAAGAGAAGCCATGCGAAAGAAAAATTAACTGAGTCGAAAACCCATTGGAACCGATTCACAGAGAGGAGAGAGAGAAAAGCGGAAGAGTGAAAATGTAAATACAGAAAAAAAAAAAATATGAGTTCTTGTCCCATTTAAACGTGGATGAAATCGGTTTCATCATGTTTTTGGTTTAGTTCAATTTTCTTTCATCCATGTTTGCTGGTGATGAACCGATTTCATCCCTTTTGAAATCGAGTGATCTTGAATTTGTTTTTATCTGATTTAAAATCGGATGAAACTAGTTTCATCCCCGTTTTAGATCAGTTAATTTTTCATAAAAATTTAAACTAGATGAAACCAAAGATTAATCCTTTCTAAGATTGAATAAATTTTGTTTTCATCCACCCATATTTAACTAGGATGAAAATGGTTCCATCTAATTTTTCATTAACTAGGATGAAATTGGTTTCATTCTATGTTGGTTGGGCTGAATTTGGTTTTGCTCATCTTTAAACTTAGATGAAACTGGTTTCATCCAGTTTTGGATTGGGTTGAGGTAGGTTTCCCCAATGTTAAAACCAGGATGAAAATGGTTTCATCCTGTTTTAGATTGGGTTGAGATGGTTTCATCATGTTCAAACTGGTATATTATGATATTATAGACCTTAGTCTGACTTCACCCTGTTTTTTTTTTTTTTTTTTTTTGGTTCTTTATCTTTAATAGAAACTGGATGAAACTGATTTCACTCATGTTTCAATCGAAAACTCAGTTGAAGATGGATTTTGGTGGGTGTGTTCAGTTCGCAAGAGTAGGAGTTCGAGTACACAGAAGAAGGAAGAATTGGTGGTATGACTTAGAACTGATGAGGAATTAGAAGAAGTCAGTGAGAAACAAATAATGTTGCTTGCTATGTCAGGATCGAAGTCGAACGGGTTTGTACTCGCATTTGCAAGTAAGAGGAAAAAAGGTTGAATGATTGCGAAGTTTGTTACACTAGAGTTTTGAAGGAGTTGAAGTTCGTGAAATGGAACTGTTGGTATGCTGAGAATGGTCACAATTGATGGCGCTGAGTATGGAGAGAGTGTTCTTGCCGAGCGCCAACAACCATGAATGAGATGCGATACCGTGATCAAATTGGGTCTAACCGCATTCAAAACAGATGGAGAACTGCAATTGAGTGTACGATGTCGCTAATCGACTCGCTAAACACGAAAATGAATGGTTGTTTTGCGTAGCTTGGTGTTTTGAAGTTGTACTGGTTGGTCTGAGATGATGGCTCAAGTGGTTATGCAAGAGTTACAGTTGAGCTAAACGATGCAGGGATGCTCTGGTGGTGCTGAGTTTGATTGGCGAAGCTAAATTAGAGGACAACTTTGATGGGAACTACATATTAAAGGCATATGGAAGTTAATGTTAGCTGCGTATGTTGTTTGTGTATGAATGCGCTGAGGTGGCTAGTCATGATGTTTGTAGTTTCAACCTCGTGTCACAGGATATGCTCATGGTGTGTCCAGAGAGATTGACGGGATATTTTAGCCTAAGGATATTTTAGGCAAACCAAATCTTTTCTTTTTATTTTTCTTCAGGGTGAAATATCCACAACGGATAACGGAAAAAGATTTTCCGATTCTCACCATATAAACAGATCAAATTTTTTGATGTCTTGTTCATCCAGAATTGGTGATTTTGTATATTTAACAAATTTTGTGAAGAAATTTTCCTTTTCCATGGAGACTTTCATAGTTTGGCAGGAGATGTGCATGGGGATATATTGGTGGCAACATCAAACTGTACGAGAGAGACAATTTGATACCTTCTCTATGTATCTTTGACTCAATAGAACTTAAAATATGAGAAAAATATTATATCCTTTTTCATCATATTGACTCTAAAACATATCCAATAAATCATTTATGAGATCCAAGGATCTAGATCTTTCATGTTAGCTGCATGTGCCACCTTAATAAAATTATGGATTTATTTTAGAGCGAAAGACCTAAAGAAATATGAAATGGATGAGGACATAGAAAAGTAGTCATTTCTCTTTAGTTTTGATGTTTAAATATTTCAGTTTAAGTCAAAGATCCCGACACCCATACCTTATAATCATATGAATATCATTACTTGTATATAATATCAAAGCACATTTTCCATTATATTTTAGTGTTATTCTACATATATGGGGACACATTATCTTCATTAGCCGCATTGAAAGAGGGTTTTGATTAAAGGTCATTTTCTAGTTTTGAGAATATTTGACTACTTCAAGTTTCTTTCAACTTCCTAATTGTTTTATTTTCACTCAACAATGGGGCTCTCAATGAATTTATATTATTATCAAATTAGAGTAGCACATGTGCGTTTCTACAGTTCATATATGACTTTTTTTTTTATCTTTTCTTTGTTTTTCCTTTTCCTGAAAACAACACTCATCTCTTTTACTTTTCAAAATTGGAACAGTATTTCAGTGAATGCTGCAACTAGTGATAGTATATTTCTTTTTTCTTAATTTTTTTTCTGGAGTAGTAGTAGTCATGATCCTGCCTGGGCCGCCTGGCCATCTTATGCTGCCAGGATCACAATGGATTCACTACTGCTGCCACTCAATTTTTTTTTTTTTTTACTAAGAAAGGGCAAAGTATATTGAGAATTTTTCTTTTTTCTTTTTTCAACACAAGGACTGCCACTCAATTTTCTTTTCAAGCAGTTCCCTTGGGTTCTGAAGCAAAAGGTTTTCTGCAGGGACTACTGAAGTTAGCACCCAGCAGTGTAAAGATTTTCAGACTAGTTAAAGAATTAAAACATGCAACTAGTCGCTTCCATTCAGTTACATACATGTTTGGGAAGAGAGGAGCGAATGAAGTAGCTCATGAACTTGGTTCCAACGCAATCAAGCATGATGTCCAATAGTGGTAGACATCTTCCCAACCCCCTCTGCTATTTTAACTTCAAAGGGTATCATTTCTTAGTGGTGTTTTTTTCTTCCTGTAAGTACACTTATTTATCTCCCTCACCACGTGTACTAGCAAAGCCCACGTGGAGGCCACGTCATAAAAGTGGATGACACGTAGGGGCATCCATAGGATCTAGACGGCGTGCCATCTGTCAAGTTCAACGGTCGAAGATGAAGGAGCATCAAAGGAAGGTATCCCCACATAACACCAAAGAGCTACTCTGTTATACTTTACCTCATCACGAGGTGAGGTATAATCAACGGCTGGGGAAAGTCCAACTGACACAGACGTGACAAGGGAAGACTGACACCGCCTGGCGCAGACTGTACCGCCCCAACCACTCGCATTTAGTCTTTCCGTAGGGCACGTGTCGGATGACCAACGAAGAGAGCGGGGTTGGTCGACGTAATGAACATAGGAATTATAGAAGGCGCGGAATGATAAGGAAGTCATGGACTATGCACGAGCACAAGAAGATAAGACTTCAACGACTCTTTTCCCAGTGGACCCACTTAAATTAGCTATATATATGTCCCTTCCAAACAGGAGAGAGGGAGAGGAACATTGGGAGAGAACTAGAGAATAGGAGAGAAATCAGTGAGAAGTAAGTATGAGCATCAACCTGCGGGTTTGATGAACACTAAAAGTCTTGAGACTATTCTTGTAACCATTACTTCATAGTGAATATCCCCAGACCCGTGGATGTAGGCCTTAGTGTCAACCACGTAAATCATTGTCTCCTTTACGTTTAGCATTCTGTTCTGTAGTGAACAAATTGAGACTTAAGAGAGGTCGAATTCGAGAATTTCTGATCCGAAAATCAGCCTGTGAACAAAGTTCTTTTTTATAAAAATTTCTTATTTTCTACAGTTATCCCTTCCTACCTTTTAATAAGCCAAAACAGAAAAGCAATAACTAATCTCCACACGACACGTGCGAGATTGTGGTAGGATTCAAATAGAAAAGTAATACTCAAGGATAAGATCGGATGAAGGCACCCCGGTTTGGCTAAGGCACACCATAGCCACATGACATTGCCTACCCCTCCAGGTTTGTGCTTGTCTCAAGGACAAAAGCCGGAAAATGAGCTTTAATGTTTAGCGGATCTTCCCCGGTTGCTTCTTCTGCGGTGGCATTAGACCAATGAATAAGAACCCGTGGCACCGTGGTCACCCTTGATAGGCAGTTACGTAAGCGAGTTGAGATAGGGGTGACAATGATCTGTCCTTCATGATCTACCAAAGCGAGGTTGGGGATGGTACGAAGCGGACCCAATCTTCGAGTTTAAGTTGAGATACATGGAAAACGGGGGTGTACCGTGCCTCGGGAGGAAGTGCGGCTTATAAGCTAAGGAACCCACCTTGGCGACAATAGGAAAGGACCATAATACTTAGGCGAAAGTTTAAAATTCTTCCTCGGAGAAACAGAGGCTTGGCGATAGGGCTGGAGCTTGAGGTATACTAAGTCCCCCTACTTCAAAGGATCTTTCCGTCCTCTTCGATCGACAAAATATTTCATTCTAACTGAGCAGGTGACAGGAATCTTTAAGAATGTCTAACATGGCTGCTCTTTGTTGTAGATAGTCTTCCCCTGCAGCTACGAAGTGGAGAGGGTGGTTGGAAAAGCCGGATGAGGGCATCATAACCATAAAGAGCTACGAAAGGAGTCATTTTAATACTAGTGTGGTAGCTAGTATTGTACCACCACTCTGCAAGTGCTAACCAAGCGAACCATTTCTTGGGTTGGAAACTGTCATGCACCTTAAATAATTCTCTAAACGGCATTCACCCTCTCGGTTTGACCATCGATCCCGAGGGTGATAAGCGATCTTGAGTTTAAGAGTAGTACCCAAATGATGAAAAAGGTCTTGCCAAAATTCTTGGTGAGTATCTTGTCCCCTGTCGAGAGATGATGGACGACGGTAAGCCATGTAATCAAGATGTGATGTAGGAAGGCTTTAGCTACGGTGACTGCAGTGTAGGGGTGTTTGAGGCCAATGAAGTGGGCGTACTTGGTGAGTCTCTTGTCCACAACGGCGAATATAACATCCTTGTGCTCACTTTGGGGAAGGCCCTCAATGAAGTCCATGGAGATGTGTTGCCATGCTTGCTCGAGAATGGGCGGTGGTTGTAAAGGCCAGCGGGGAGAGTGTGTTCATGCTTATTTCTTTGTGAGACATCACAAGAAGTCACCATAGTAATGATATCTTGTTGCATTTTGGGCGGAAGAAATGCGGCTTAGCCCCTATTGTAGGTGGCTTGAATACCGGAGTGGCCACCAATGGTGAGGAGTGTAAGGATGATAAAATAGTGGACTTAATGTTGTTGCCGAGTACCTATGTATAATCTGGATTTATACACGATGACCTCGTCATGGTATGTGAAGTGTGGAGTTGTAGAAGGAGAGAGCGGCGTGTGAGCAATCAATTGTTGGGCCTTTGGGTCATTGACATAGCTTAAAATAACTTCTTGCATCCGGATGGGTTTGGATAGTGTGATAGCTTGGATTGTAATGTCTTCATGAGGTCGCCTAGACAATGCATCGACAACTTTGTTTTCGAGTCCCCTTCTTGTATTGGATGTCATAATTAAATCCCAATAACTTCATTAGCCACTTTTCTTTGGAGGCGGTGGTGATCTTCTCTCAGTCAAGAAAAATTTAATACTCTCATGATCGGTTTTGATGGTAAAGTGATGACCACGAAGATAGTGCCTCATTTGGTAGCTGCGATCCTACCGCCATGAGTTCCTTCTCATAAGTTGATAAGCCCATAGCTTTTGGACCTAATGGTTTACTATGGAAAGCAATGGGTGCGCTTTCTGCATCAATCTGACTCCAATGCGAGAATCGAAGCATCTGTTTCTGGACAAATTGCTTTGAAAAGTCCGTGCCCGGCCACGGGGGTGGTTGTCATAGCTACCTTAAGTTGGTTGAATGCGGCTTCGGCGGTGAGGGACCAATGAAAAGCATTTTTCTTCAACGGTTCGGTGAGTGGCTTGCCGATCGACCATACCCTACGACAAATTTTACGCAATAGCCGGTGAGGCCCAAAACCCCCTCAAAGCCTTAATAGTGGTGGGAGATGGCCAAGAAGTCATCTTGGTGATCTTGGCGAGGTCACCGCAACACCACGAGCTGTGATGATGTGGCCCAAATACTCCAGTTCGGTTTGGGCAAAACAAACATTTGGATAACTTGGCATGTAGGCGGGTGTTGTCGCGGACCGAGAGGACTTGTTGAAGGTGAAGCTTGTGTGTTTCCATATCACGGGATATAAACAAGGATATCATCAAAGAAAACCAAAACAAATTTCCTCAAAAATGGTTTGAAAATGTCATTCATGAGTGCTTGGAAGGTTGCAGGAGCATTGGTGAGGCCAAAAGGCATGACAAGGAACTCATAATGACCCTGATGAGATCTGAAAGCTGTTTTTGGAATGTCAGGAGGAAATAACCGGATTTGGTGGTAACCTGATCTGAGGTCGATCCTGGTGAAGACCCCAGAACCATGTAACTCATCCAATAATTCATCAATGATGGGGATTGGAAATTTATCCTTAATGGTGAGGTCATTTAATCTCCTATAATCAACACAAAATCTCCAGCTATTATCTTTCTTTTTGACCAATAATATGGGTGAAGCAAAAGGACTGTGGCTAGGTTGGATTATGCCTTGATCTAGCATTTGTTGAATCAAGTCCTCAATGACACCCTTTTGTACATAGGGGCATTTATAAGGTCTTTGGTTGACAGGTTGTGAATTGGGCTTGAGAGGAATAGTGTGATCAAGGCCTCTGTGAGGTGGCAAAGATGTGGGTTCTGCAAAGACATCCTGAAATTCTTGCAATAAGGAGGCAACATGTGGGGGGTGGGAATATGAAGTGGGGGTATCTGAGATGGATAGAAGTTGAGCACAAATACCATGAGTGGTACTCTGGAAGAATTTATGGATACCCTTAGTGCTTATGGGTTTCAAGGAAGGTGTAGTAGAAGTACCCTGGAGAGTAATATCAACCCCTTGATGTAAGAAGGAAACACTCAAAGTTTTGAAGTTAAACAATACATTACCAAATTGTCTTAGCCAATCAGCACCCAGCACTATGTCACAACCACCCAAAGGGAGCAGCCTGAGGTCACCAGAAAATGAGTGATCTTGCATGGTCCACTGTAAAGACTTGCATAACCCTGAACTGACAGTTTTGGCACCATTCGCTACGGTGACAGCCAACGGAGTAGTAGGAGTGATAAAGCAGTGTAGTTGCGCAGCTAAAGCTGAATCTATAAAACTATTGGTGCTGCCAGTATCAATAAGTATAGAGATACTGTGTTTCTTAAGAAGACCAGGAACTCGAATAGTGTCTCCTCTATGAGACCCTGTTAAAGCATTAAGTGAAATTTCCATGTCACTATCAATTGGGGATTCAACACCCTCATGATCTAGTATGTCTTCTGCAGTAATGGTGTCAGCACTCGCTTCATCTGCCATAATCCAAAATAGTTGTTGTGTTTTGCACACATGACCTTGTCGATACACCTCATCACAATTATAGCACAACCCCTGGGCCTTCCTGAGTTTGAGTTGTTCGGGGTGAGTCTCTTAATGGGAGGGTGGGTGGGAGTTGATTTAGGCAGGAGTGGTGGTGGTGGTGGTGGTGGTGGTAGCTTTGGAGTTGTTGGTGGAAGAACAGGTGGCTTTGGAGACATATTAGACTGATAGGATGATTTCCCCAAGGAAAATGAGTTGGAAAAAAAATTTGGTGTGGGTTTTGAAGGTTTTTGTTGATGAAGTAAGGACTGTTCTTGCAACCTTGCTAGAGCAAAAGCTCTCATGAGAGTGGTAGGGTGAAACATCAACACATTATGTTGAATTTCTTCCTTAAGAGCCCCAATAAAACTCATTACATAATAACTCTCAGGAAATTCAGGGTGAATGCTCATCATTAAGGATCTAGCAACCTCAAATTCATCAAAAAATTCTTCCACTGTAGTTGTATGTGCTAACTTATTAAACATACCCACAATATTATCGTTTGATGGGTTTTCAAAACGAAAACAAGCTTGTTCAGCTAATTCAAACCAACATAAAATAGATCTATAGGTTTGTAAGTTAGAAATCCACCTTTACGCTTTACCATCCATGTGCATAGCTGCCATTTGCACTTTTTGAGTTTCTTCTCGATGTTGTGAAGAAGGAAGAATCTCTCACACTTTTGAATCCACCCTTTAGGATTAGTACCATCGAATCTCGGAAAATCAAGTTTTGGAAATCGATTGTAGTCATGAAACCCCCTTCTCGGTGGGTTGATTAATGGGCAGGTATAGTACTCCCTTCTATTGGAGCAACAAATGAATCTCCCGATTACCTTCCTTGTTATTTAGATTCTGTAACTGTATAACAATTTGATTTAATTGTTCTTTCATCTCTAATACATCCTGATTTGTCTTCTCTATCTGGGTTTGTTGTTTCTTCTGAGCCTCCTGTAAATCCTTAGTAGTTTGAGCTCCTTGCCCTCCCATGGTGGTAGAATCGATCGGCTCTTGATACCAATTGTTCTGTAGTGAACAAATTGAGACTTAAGAGAGGTCGAATTCGAGAATTTCTGATCCGAAAATCAGCCTGTGAACAAAGTTCTTTTTATAAAAATTTCTTATTATCTACAGTTATCCCTTCCTACCTTTTAATAAGCCAAAACAGAAAAGCAATAACTAATCTCCACACGACACGTGCGAGATTGTGGTAGGATTCAAATAGAAAAGTAATACTCAAGGATAAGATCAGATGAAGGCACCCCAGTTTCAGCTAAGTACAGCCATAGCCACATGACACATTCATATATCTTTATTTATGTGTTCACTTCTTAGATCTACCATTTTGGATGTTGATGAGATCGTGACAAACCCGCGGGGTTTGAAATCAATGAATCAACATCTACCTATGTATTTTTATGCTATATTCACACTTTAATGCGTATATTCAATTCACGCGAGATTGTTTGTGAACACGTGGATGCCTACGTGATTTCGTGTTCACAATATGGCCTCGGAGGAATCAAAGAGTACTGTGATTTCCACTTCTTCTACGGGCACACAACCTGAGAAGTGCAAAAATCTCAAGATAATGATACAAAGGTGATAGATGCAGGGGATCTCAAAAAATATGTAGAGAAGGTCATAAGACATAGCCAAACGCGGCAAAACGGATCCAATTGCCGAGGGTAATCGCTGGGTGAATACTATATCCGCTCGGAAAGCAAAGAACCAACCCTAAGCGCACAAATAGGGAAAAGATTGAGGAAGCAATTTGAAGACTATTGTGAGCTTTACAATTTACACCTGGAAAGAAGTGGAAGATCACGAAGAATGGATGGACGCACCTCTAACCTTCGAGATCGAGGACATTTAGGATGACATGGAAGATCACAATGATCCTTTGATCCTCACCTTGCCAATCGCAGGATACAACATAAAGAAAATCCTCATCGATGGAGGGAGCTCAGAAATGTCCCTGTTTTACGATACCTTCAAACGTATGGAGCTTAATGACGAGCAACTCTTGACCTCGCAATATACCATCTATGGGTTCAATGGTAACGGCTACGAAGCCTCTCGGGAATATTGTTTTGCAGGTGGACGCGCAGTCCCATGAAAGTTGACACTCGCTTCGGTGGTGGACGCGCCTTAACCCTACAATGCCATTATTGGACGAAGATGGGTCCACAAGCTTAAGGAGTCGCAGCCACCTACCATCAATACCTTAGGTTTCCTACTCCCAGGAGTAATGGAGATCAAGGGGTGATCAAGCTTCCGCAAAGGAATGCCGAGCAATGCAAATACAACACAATAATGAAGAAGATGAGAAAATAAGAACCCACAGGGCTCGGAACAAGGCAACATCCAAAGACAAAGCCATCGATGAATACTTGGAAGGAATCTCAGGGAAAAGCTTGTCCAAGGGGAACTCCGTAGGGAACACGGAAGCATCAACATCAACTGCTAACCAGGATGCTCTCAAACAAAGAATCCGAGCCTACCAAATAGCAATTAAAGAAAGTTCCTCACCTTGGGGAACCAAAACCCACATTCACATCCTTGGAGGCGGTGAAGGAAGTTAACATAGGGACGGAGGAGAATCCAAAAAAGGTCAAGATAGGAACTCTAATGGACGAAGAACGCGAAGCCTCGGCGGGTGAAACTACTAAAGGAATACGCGGACATCTTCGCGTGGAAACTATCTGACATGCCCTAATAGACCTCGAAGCCGCAGACAACATGAGCTGCGCATTAAACCCGACACACCCCCCGTAAGACAAAAGATACGAAAGGTGGCTACGAGTATCACAAAGCAAGAGAAACAGAGTGCGAAAGCTATTGGAGGCCGGTTTCATAAAAGAAGTCAAATATCCTACTTGGATCTCTAACATGGTAATAGTACCAAAGAAGAGTGGTGGGGGTCGAATCGCATCGACTTCACCAACTTGAACAAAGCGTGCCCCAAGGACGGTTACCCGCTACCCAAAGATTGATCAACTAGTCGACGCGGTAGAGAAGGATACGAAGAGCTATCATTTATGGACGGATACTCCGGGTACAATCAACTATTTTTAGCGAAGAAGATCAGAACATACGGCATTTTATACACCCCACGGCCTCTATTGCTACGTGAGGATGCCTTTCGGACTCGGAACGCGGGAGCAACATACCAAAGGATGGTCGATGCTATTTTCAAGCCATGGATTGGCGGGACCTTGAGGTCTACGTTGATGATATGCTCGTAAAAAAGCGATTGAGGAAAGAACCATCACCAAGACCTGAGGGACATCTTCGAAGCTATGAGAGAACACAATATGAAGGTAAACCCGGAGAAGTGCACCTTCGGAGTAACATCCGGAAAATTCCTTGGGTACCTGGTGACAAAAAGGGGCATTGAAGTAGATCCGCAAAAATCCGAGCCATAGTAGACATGCCATCTCCAAAGAACCTAAAGAAGTACAAAAGCTCAATGGATCCCTAGCACGCTCCGGGAAGGTTCATCTCGAGATCCTCGGATAAATGCAAACTCTTTTTCAACATACTAAAGAAGGGGACGAAATTTGAGTGGACTGCGAATGCGAAGAAGCCTTCCTAGGCATCAAACGGTACCTAGCGGAGATCCCTATCCTTCGAAAACCGGACCCTGACGAAGTCTTGGCACCGTACATTGCCGCAACGAGACGATGCGGTAAGCGCGATCTTGAGTCGGGACCCACACAAAGGAGGAGCAGACCAATCTACTATGTCGACAAGACCACCGAATTCCGCGAAAATAAATTACACAAGAATCGAACAATCGATTTTAGCCATCGTATGGTCTACCTTAAAGCCGAGGACGATTTCTTAACGCGTGACATACGTATCCCATGTCGAGCACCCTTAGAAGCCATCCTCAAAGGGCGAAAGGTAGGACGCATAGCAAAATGGAGCACGTACCTCGGCCAATTCAACATCCACTATGAGCTTCAACACTCTCGAAATCGCAAGTGTTAGCGAGACTTCTAGCAGACCTACCTTTGGACAACGAACAAGAGGTGCGCATACAAGGATGGAGGGGTCGCGGGCGCCCCGAGAAATAGAAAAGCAAAGGGAGCCAAATAATATTCTTGAACCCAGAAACCCACGACAATGGGAGGTCTTTGTTGACGGCTCCAAAAATAGAGAGGGCGCTGGGATAGGCATCGTCATCACCACACCCGCGGGGGATAAGATCGTGCACGCATTCGATTGGAATTTGAAGGCCATACAAATAACATCGTAGAGTACGAAGGAGTGGTCCATGCTCTCCGCTTGATAATTGAAATGGGGATACAAGAAGTGCGGTTGACAAGTGACTCACAACTAATCATACTAGATAGGCTACGAATACAATGTGTACGACGAGACACTAATGGCATACATGGTTTCGTGCAAACGTTGATTTCCCAAATACCAAAAATCAAGTTCCGACATCTGCGTAGGAAGGAGCTCGAGGCACGCGGATGCCTTGGCATATATATCGACCATGCTCAAGAACGAGGATGTCAAAGCAATCAAGATAACAAGAGTGTACGAACCATCCATCAATCCCCAAGAGATGTGCGCGGCTAAACAACGAAAAGTCTAGGGAGGAAGATATCTCGACGATGATATCGGAGAGAGCACATATTCGACGACTTCCAGAACTATGACATCATGCGACAAGCAGATGAGGACGACGATTACAGCCAGGAAGAAGATTGGAGAATCGAAATCCATTCTTTCCTTGAGGAAGGGAAACTCCCCCAGGACACCAAACAAGGCTAGGAAAGTACAATCCGGAGCGGAGGATGTACGAGCTAAGAGACGGAACCTTATACGAAAAATCATTCCTCGGGCCACTTTGTCGCCGCTGTCCCGATCCGAGGGACATAACATCTTGAAAGACATCCATAGAGGAGACGCGGGGAATCACAAATGGAAATGAGGTCCCTTGCGGATAAGGCAAAGATGTAGGGCTACTGCGGCCAACCATGATCCGAGACGCGCGAGAATGGCGCAAAGGTGCGAGGAATGTCAAAGATTTGGCAAACGAATCCACGCCCCAGCCATAAAGTTGAACTCTGTGGGCAGTCCGTGGCCCTTTGCAAAATGGGGTATCGACATAGTGGGCCCGCTCGTATCAGGGACCGGGAAAAGAAGATTCATAATAGTGGCAACGGATTACTTCAGCAAGTGGGTAGAAGCCAAGGCACTGACAAGAATTCGTGATTCAGACGTCTTTACTTTTATTTTTCAAAATATCATTTGCAGGTTTGGCATCCCCGCAAAGATAGTTTCCGACAACGGTAAACAGCTGCAAGGAAAGAATATCGACTTGCTGTTCGACACCCTCAAAATTCGAAAAAACAAATCCACCCCCATATACCCACAGAGAAATGGACAAGCAGAAGCCACAAACAAAACTTTGGCACTTATTCTTAAAAAACAACTAGACGAGTACAAGGGGCGGTGGTGTGAGCAGTTACATAACGTTCTGTGGGCATACAGGACAACTCGAAGATCAGCTACCGGAGAGTCTCCGTTTTTACTCACGTATGGAGCGAAACGATGTAATCCCTACGGAAATTCTACTACCAACAACAAAGACAGAAGCATGGGAGAAGAACCTCACCACGGACATGATGTTGGAAAGGCTTGACGATCTCGAAGAAAGAAGAGAAGCGGCACTGCAAAGAATGGAAAACTACCAGCGCATGCTAACCGAGAGAATATAACAAAAAGTGAAACTTAGGAATTTTGTAGAAGGGCGGTATGTGTTAAGGACCATTCCCAATACCAACGAAAAGAAGTGGGGAAAATTAGCACCAACTTGGGGAGGACCCTACGTAATACACGACATCGCAGAAATGGCTCTTACTATTTGCGTAATTTGAAAGGGAAATCCTCATGCATCCGTGGAATGCCAAATATCTCAAGCCATACTACCCGTAATCTATCACCTGCGTATGCATTTCAGAAGAAGAAAATTGACTTACAAGTCCACATGTTTCTATCTCTGATGAAGGAGTAACGCGCCTTAACTTTTCAATCAATCGAAGCTTTCATCTTCAAGTGTCATATTCTACTCATTACCCACACGCATTTCAATTTATTCAATACCCACAACCAATACCATATGGGACACACGTATATACCACTCACATACCCATCCATGCATAGGGATATCAACAAAAGAACGAAATATGAATGTACATTGAAAACCATGCCACATCTTAATAAAATATCGACACTATCGTTACCCGTGGACGTAGGCCTTAGGGTGAACCACGTAAATCATTGTGCAGTCACTATTATTAAGAACTTGCATTATACTTTAATAAGAGGGAATGTCCTAAGACAAAGCGTGGATCATACCCACCTAATATACCGGGAATGTCCCACACAAAGCGTGGATCATACCCACTGCAATATACCGGGAATATCCCGCACAAAGCATACACATGCAATCTCTCGGAACTCCCCCATAAGTGTCTATAAGTGTATGACAGGGGTGACTTCCCACGTAACGAGATATCCGAGCAATATTATAAGCCGCGAACTCAATGGAATATATCCTTGAACGTCGGCCCGGACCCCCACCGTTCGTAAATCCTCTGCCAAGGAATTAGGCCGGACGGGGTGACGAATCACAAGACAATCAGAGGATATCAACCTACTGCACTGCACGAACAATACACTTTCTCAAATTCCAAAGATCAACATCCTTGGATTACAAACACTACGGAATTACTCATTATATTAACTTGATTTATAAAGCCAATAGATGCGAATTCAACAAAATACAAATTCAGATTTAAACGCTAAAGTTTGATCTAGTACACAACGAATGATTACAAACCTAGCAAGAAAAAGCGGAAAAACGCCAAGAAGGCTAAGCAACCGAGATCAATCCCTAGCATACTAGCTATGATCTACCGAGAAGGAGCATTATCCGCGGGTTTATCCTTCAAAGACGAAGGAACACTACCACCGCAGGAAGGGCCGGAGGAACCCAAGGGAGCGCGGGCACTGGACGACGAGTATAATTCTTGGTTAGTCCATGGTTCTTCTTGAGATCCAACTCAATCTCACCAAGAGTCCTGTTAATCTCTTCTCGCTAACTCGCTACGAGCCACGAAGCCTATAGTTACACTCTTCATCTCACTGATTTAGGGAAGTGGAAAGATGGCCCACCTTTTGATTGGCTTGCTCCGGCCGCTTCCTCCCGAGACAAGGCCAGACCACGATGGTAATTGACTTGGCCCTCCAATTGAACTACCTTAGCCTCGAGCCTCGGCAAACTTGCCATCCACGCCTTGAAGCCGTCCTCGAGCTCTCATGGATATTAGAAGAGGACAAGTGAGTTATAACAAATACAACACAAAGCACACTCGATGACAAAGACGTATACCTTCACAATGGTTAACCATGAGTCCCGCGCTCATGGCATAATCATATTCATTTGATAACCTATCATAATCTACCTGCAGAAGATTATGAGCATACTGACTCGCGCTTAGGTCATCTCGAAGCATTGAGTTCGAATGATGATATCGGTTAACCTCATCATTCTTCGATTCCAAACCCTTGTTAAGACGATACATAGTCACCTCTAAGTTTTTCTCATACTCAACCCGATCGGGCCACATCAGCTCGAGACGCGGATAAGGCACTACTAAGAGCGCCGATTCCGCTCTAGCGTCATCTCTTTCCTTAAGCAAGACGTTGCATATAAGCCCGCACATCTGAGGGATGAGAAGAACGCGCTTGTCGCAGTTCTTCTTCATGACATTAAGCTTAACTTCTAGAGTGGAAATCTGCCGCCGGGCTTTCTCAAGATTATCCTGCGTCCATAAAAGAGCCCCGTTGAATAAATGACGGTCATGGTTGTTTTGGTTTTGCGGATCTACCAAGTAAAACTTTTCTTACGCCATTCTTCGGCCATAACATTATGGACATCCGCGCAGCATTCCATTTCGATTCACTCTTGAGTTTTTTAACTAACTCAAGAATACGACCTTTTGGACGAAATTCTCTCACCCCGAAGCCACATCAACTCGGGGATTCCACCTTCGAAGATAGTACAATGAGGAGGGAAGAAGAAGATAACTCGTAACATATAAGGAACATCTAATAATCAAAGAGGAGGAGACGCAGACACAGAAATAGATGAAGAATTCTTCTCGGCCACCTCTAACCTCGCCCTTGACCGAAGCTAGCTCAGAACGCAGCTTTGCCTCTTCCACGTCCTGCTGTTCCTTGCGCTTAAGCAGACCCTTCAGCTCTGCTATTTCCTTATCTTTAGCAGAGGTGATAGACACATTTTTTGTGTCTGAATTGTCCTCAGTGTTGGTATTGTTGGAACTCGATTTTGTTCTAATATTGTGTTTTTATGTATTTTTAGGTATTTTTGGAAATAAATATTTTTGGAAAATTAGCTCAAAAAGTTGCTCGGAACACCCCTGAGGACATTTGTTATTCGGACTCTGGTCTTTGGATAAGGGGTAACCCAATTGCTAAGGGGTAACCCATTACTATTCGCACCCCAAGTCTTGGTTAAGGGACACCCTTCTTCCTCGTTTGAAATTTAGCTTTTGGCGGGAAATGGAATTTCAAGTGGCGAAATTAGGGATGCGATTTTGGAGCCTTTCCGTGAGACTAAATGGTCGATATTTTACGGGTAGCTTCCATTGGACCTAACGGGGGCTGGTATAGGCCTTTGTTCGACCAGTTTTGGCTGGAATTGTCGCGAGAAGAAGTAACAGGCAGCACGGACGGGAGGAGAGATACTCGGGATTTCGCGTGGTTAAACGAGTTCTGCTCGTCGTTTGGATAGGTATTTGTCTCTGAATAAGCGTGGAGGGATCAAATAAGGAAGACTCGACAGCTGCAGACGCGTGGAGAATCAAGAAAAGGAAATTATCCCGTGAAGAATATTTTTTATTAATGAGGAGATATTTGGTGATTATGAGGGAATATTCTTGTCGTTGTGGGTTATAAATAGGTTCTGGGGTCGAGTATAGAGGACATGGAGAGTTTGGGGATAGTTTGAGCGACCACAGAGCTTAGAAAATCGATTTGCGAGAGAATGCATTGTGGCTTCTTTGAAGAACCTCAAGAACACGAAGAACGGAGACGGCCAAAGACCGTCGTTTTATTCTGTGGTAAAGACTCACCAACGTGGGTCGTAGTTTATAGGCGACTTAAAAGAACAACGGCATTTCATCTTTATCATTCTTTGTAATGAGTGTTTGCAACATCTATAATCAAGTTGCAAACCCGATTTTCATCTTATTCTCCTTTGTCCATCATTTGTAAACCATTTTGAGCAATAAAATCACCATTTGAGTGTGTTTCCAACATGATGAGCTAGGCTCCATCACTGGGACGACGGAGGAAGGCAATTTCATACATGGGTAAAATTATTTAATTCTTTTTTTTTTAGACTTTTGCATTAATTTTAATTGAAATATGATTTGAATTAATTGGTTGTCATTTAATTTGATGATGTATGCTTAGCTTAAATGTTTTGATACATCATGCTTAGGATTTACAACCAATCTTTTGAGAATCTATCTTGGCAAAAATAAGAGTCAATGTTTTTATTGGTTGCGCGATAATTGTTAAAAGAATTAATATTTGAACCTTTTTGTTATGAGTTTGGTGAATCCCGAGTCCCAAAGACATCTCTTCATCCTGTGACAATATTTGTATATATTTTCTTTAGTATTTTCTTCTAGTAATTCTTAAAATCAAACCCATCAAGTCCGAGTGAACGACAACCCTTTTATTACTACAACATCATTGAAAATAACCATCAATTTTTGGCGCCGCCGACGCGGACTTGTGTATAGATTTGTTTTTAGGTTTTATTATTTTTTTTATTTATTTTTATTATTATTTGTTCCTTTTTACGCGTTTTGGTTTTTTTTTCTATTTGCTTTCAGACTTGGTGCGGAGCTTATATAAAAGAGAAAGTGTTGAAAAGTAAAGTGAAGCCAAAGAAAGAGAGAAGAGAAAAATCCAAAGGAGTGAAGAGAAAATTTTGTATATAGTGTAATTAATTTTTTTTTTTATTTATTTTTAGAAACTGGTAATTAGGTAATTATCTTTGTAATTTTTATTTTTATTTTTTTTTTGGACTTCTTAATTTTGGACTTTATTTTTGACATTGGACATTTTTTTTTAAAACCCTAAGGAAGGGTTATTTAATTATAAACCGCACGGGGAAGGACGACGATTACGATATCGTCTCGGCCCCTCGGGTTCGTACATGACATAGGAGTCGTGGCCCGAGTCGACTTCAACGGTTCATCCCCGTCCAGGAACGGAGGTAAGAATTCTAAACACCCGCGAATCCACAATCCGGCGGGTTTGCTTGGATGATTTCGTTTGAATATATGTCGAGGAACTGAATCCGACTGTTTTAATTTCCTAGTAAAGGGCAAGGACTGGCCATACAAGATAAGGGTTCGGATTTCATCACCGTTCTCTTCTTGCCCGCCTTAGGAAAACGAAACCAAACACGAACCTAAGCCTAAAATACTGACTAGAACGAGACCGATAGGGTAACAAGCTTAATAGGAAAGTCATTCGAAAAATATTGGTTACTCTTAAAGCATACTTCGAAGTTCATGATGGTTTCTGTGAGTTGAATGCGTGACTGCGCCGCCTTGTAATGCGGTGAGGCCTTGGGTATCAAAGCTCCACGCAGCTTCCCTCGCCTCTATTCAGCTTACTTAAACTCAGATTGATTCCGAGGGGTTTTGCTTAAATTGTAACGAATTCCCTTTCGAAGGATTAGAAGCTGGTCTAGAAACAATCTAAGTGGAGCCATCATGCTTTTTGTTTGCTAGAAATCAGTAGGTTTGTTTTGGTCGAGTCAGCCTTGTTTGTGTTTGTGTAGAATTCCCTTGCGCTAGGATGTCAAACGGGTATTATAATAGCCATCACAATGAATATGAATATCCAACTGAACATTATGGACATCACTCTTTTTATGACCATAGTGTGAATAGTGGTTGGGAACGCCAACCTTTGGAAGGTTATGGGTCATACCATGGTGAGCCCAATTACTATCCACATGTGCATCGGTCATTCGAGCAAGAAGATTATAGCAATAGTTCTTCGTCTATAGAGGATACAATCAAACTTTTGAAAAGTAGTCCTTATTATGATCCTTCATTCCTCTTCCTTCTTTAGAAGAGTCCCTCGGGGGTTTGGGCCGAGTCGACACAAAAAGTTAGCTTCTGAATCAACATGTAAGATAGCCGAGGTAAATAACGTAGTTATGGACGAAAGGACTGCAACAACGATCCAAATCTGTAGAAGATATCCTCAATAGATTAACTCAAAACTTAGATCCAAAGACTAAGGGAACTTTCTTTGGAGGAGACCCTTGAGAGGCTAGGCCCGAGTCGACACGTAGACTTGAGTTAAAGACGAACGAAAGTATTGCTCGAAATAACTTGAATTTCCAATATAGTGTATCCAATAATACCTTTGAGAATGAAGATAGTTATTCACATAATCAAGATGGTGAGGTTAGAATTGGTAACACTACTTGTTTAGATGAGGTTCAACCATTTTCATGTTATTATAATAATGATTATGATGAGGATAGTGTTGATGAAGAATTGGAAACAAATAGGCATAGTGATCGGAATTTGCTACTCCAATTGAGCTTTATAATAATAGAGTTATTTTTGGTTCGAGATCCTAATAATTTTAACAATTATTCACCTATTCAAAAGGACAATGATTTGACTAGAGATACTATTTTAGACGATGTAGTACTTCCTATTTACGAAGTCGATAATGGTTTAGAGGAATGGGTTTATCCCGAGAATACCGTTTTAGAGTCCAAGGATTTAGAAACAATAGTCTTAGACGAAGAAGATGAACTCGTAGAGCTTTTAAATATGAGTGAGGATGCATCACCCGAGTATAATCTACATGAAGCAATTGACCATTTCGGGATTTTGACGATCTAGAAATTAGGGAAATTGTAGCTAGTCTATCTAGAGACACCCAAAATTCTAAGTTTGGGGGTGATTATCATTCTCCTTGTGCCTTACCTTTAGCTCTTCAAATCCCTCACTTGGGACTTGATATATGTTCCTCAACCATTGTGCCGATTACCTTCATGCTAGCTCTCCGAACCTAATAATGTCCAGGAAGAAGTTCATTGTTAGAAACCCATCCTCTGGTTGATGTGGTTAACCCGAGGCTATGATACCAAAATTGACTTTGTTTTCCCACCAAAACTTTTCTTTCAATTGTGGGAACATATGAGTTACAAATGTGTCGCTTATTAAGTTTTGAGACTAAACCTAATTACTTTAGGATATTAGGGTCGACACATTTGCTTAAGGAAGACCACCAATCTTATTGTGGTCAGCTGTGTAAGTCAAAACTGATTGACTTTAAGGATCCGCAATTATTCAGGTTATTATTATGTGCTTCTATGTTCTTATCTGAGTTTTTACAGACTTTACAACCTGAACTGGATCTTAGCTTTGAGGAAATCCAGCCGATGAAAACTTTTTATCTAGACCCTTTTATAGAGCCTGAACCCGAACCACAACTAGATGTAGTTGTCTTAAACAAAAAAATATATGAGGGTGTGTTGGGTATCTTCCTGGTCTGTGGCAGTTTCCTCTTCTTGTGGTTAGCACTTTTTGATCCAGATGACCCGCAGTTATTCCGGTTACTGCTATATGATTCTTCGAGGTGACTAATCCTTTCCAATGTCTGGCTGAAGACTTTAAACTTAGCACTTCTTGGGAGGTAACCCATGCTCTTGCAACACGGTAATATCTTTCCTTAACTCTTTTACTTCAAATGGTAACATTTTTTCCTTGTTCATGCTTTTAATTTCATCTTTAGAACATTGAGGACAATGTTAGATTTAAGTTTGGGGGTATGGGAGAAACTTTTAGTTGCATTGTTAAACTCAGGAAGAGCTAGAAATTTATGCGTATTAAGGATGGCACTAACCAATCTAAGTGGATGGAAGCATTTTGGTTGTAGGAGTTGAGGAACTAATCGATTAGATGGCAACATCTAAAGAGTCTATTCATAAAAGCACGAGTTGAAAAGTGTTAGAAATAACATGATAGTTTCACCAATCTCGTTGAGTCCTTTTCACTTCTATTTTTTATTTTGTTTCGTTTTAAACTATGTTTCTCTAAGTGATTAGGTGGGGCCCACGAATCAATTTGTTACCGATGCTAGGGTGAATTAGAGTGATTGAGATACCAAAAAAAAAAAAAAAAGAAAAAAAAAAAAAAAAAAAAAAAAAAAAAAAAAAAAAATGAGACCGGACAATCGACCAACCTAATAAATTCAATAAAGTCGACCACTTTGGAACCCCGTATATGCCGGTTGTGTTGACCTAGAGTTAGGATTATTAGCCACCGGTTCCCTTGTATATGCCGGTGTGTTGATATTAGTCGAGACTAGTATCTCGGTCCATTAGGATAGGTTCATTTTGGCGAGGCCTTCTACAGAGATATGGGAAACACCATTCACTTAGTAAACATCAAAACCATCTATGTTTTTCTCCATATCCATCTTCTTGATCTATCCACGTGATTAGTTTTGACTCCGGGTTTTGATGTCCATAGTGCGACTATCTGAGTAGAGCTCTGTGACTTATATATGAATTTTAGTATGCTTGAGTGCAAACTCGTGTACAAAGAATTGGAATTTCGCATCAGGGTACTTCCTACCGTAGTCAATAAGTATGCCAACCAAGGAGATTCTTTAGTGCCTTCCAAGGTTTTGCGTAGATAGCTAGGGTCCTGGAGTAAAGGTTTTGTGGGTACACCTCGGTAAACCCTCCGAGACAACACTCCGCCTCTGTGGGCCACCTAGGGGTTCAAATGATTTTTATTTTCTAGAATAAATTTGCTCGAGGACTAGCAAATAATAAGTTTGGGGGTATTTGATAGACACATTTTTTGTGTCTGAATTGTCCTCAGTGTTGGTATTGTTGAACTCGATTTTTGTTCTAATATTGTGTTTTTATGTATTTTTAGGTATTTTTGGAAATAAATATTTTTGGAAAATTCGGCTCAAAAAGTTGCTCTAACACCCCCAGGAGGACATTTGTTATTCGGACTCTCGTCTTTGGATAAGGGGTAACCCAATTGCTAAGGGGTAACCCATTACTATTAAGCACCCCAAGCCGCCGGTTAAGGGACACCCTTCTTCCTCGTTTGAAATTTAGCTTTTGGCGGAAATGGAATTTCAAGTGGCGAGAAATTAGGGATGCGATTTTTGGAGCCTTTCCCGTGAGACTAAATGGGCGATATTTTACGGGTAGCTTCCATTGGACCTAACAAGGCTGTATAGGCCTTTGTTCGACCCGCTTTGGTCGGAATTGTCGCGAGGTAAAGTAATGTACAGCACGGACGGGAGGAGAGATACTCGGGATTTCGGCGTGGTTAAAACGAGTTACGCTTTCGTCTTGGATAGGTATTTGTCTCCGAATAAGCGTGGAGGGATCAAATAAGGAAGACTCGGCAATTGGCAGACGCGTGGAGAATCAAGAAAGGGAAATTATCCCAAGAAGAATATTTTTTTATTAATGAGGAGATATTTGGTGATTATGAGGGAATATTCTTGTCATTGTGGGTTATAAATAGGTTCGGGGTCGAGTATAGAGGACATGGAGAGTTTGGGGATAGTTTGAGCGACCACGAGAGCTTAGAAAATCGATTTAACAGAGAATGCATTGGCGTCTGTCAAGAACCTCAAGAACACGAAGAACAGACGCGCCAAAGACCGCTCGTTTTTCGCATAAATGGTAAAGACTCACCAACGTGGGTCGTAGTTTATAAAGGCGGACTTAAAGAACAAATGATTTCATCTTTATCATTCTTTGTAACATGTTTGCAACATCTATAATCAAGTTGCAAACCGATTTTCATCTTATTCTCCTTTGTCCATCATTTGTAAACCATTTTGAAGCAATAAAATCACCATTTGAGCGTGTTTCCAACATGATGAGCTAGGCTCCATCACTCTGGACGACGGAGGAAGACGAATTTCATACATGGGTAAAATTATTTAATTCTTTTTTTTTTTAGACTTTTGCATTAATTTTAATTGAAATATGATTTGAATTAATTGGTTGTCATTTAATTTGATGATGTATGCTTAGCTTAAATGTTTTGATACATCATGCTTAGGATTTACAACCAATCTTTTGAGAATCTATCTTGGCAAAAATAAGAGTCAATGTTTTTATTGGTTGCGATAATTGTTAAAAGAATTAATATTTGAACCTTTTTGTTATGAGTTTGTCAATCTGAGTCCCAAGACATCTCTTCATCCCAGACAATATTTGTATATATTTTTCTTTAGTATTTTCTTCTAGTAATTCTTAAAATCAAACCCATCAAGTCCGAGTGAACGACAACCCTTTTATTACTACAACATCATTGAAAATAACCATCAAGAGGCCGCAGCTTCAACACTCGAAAGCATCTCTTCACGATGGCGGAGTTTCGCTTCTAGCTTGAGAGACTTAGCCTTGAAGAGCCGGTAAAGATTATGGTTGCAATACTCACTCCTCATCCTCTATCGATCAAAAAGGGAAATTAGTTCACATAACACCTAAGTAAAATCGGGGTTAGAGAGAGGACAAACCTCCAATAACATTCCGGCTGGGATAACTCGTCTTGGTACCCATCCACGATAATAGCCATCATACCAAAGAATAAGTGAGGGAGGATTCACCACGAGATCAATCCCAGCCGCCACAAGATTCTTGTCCCACTCTTCATCTACCACCTCCTCGAGAGGTTAGCTCCATATGCCCGCGAGTAAAAGAGTCCGAACTCTTTTCCCCTTCAATCACGGGGGCAGGATGCGACACGACAAGCAAGTCCTTCTTTTTAAGCCAAGCCAAAATAGCATCATCGCCATCCGCGATCAAGGACCGCGAGAAATCATCGAGGAAGAATCGAGGGCTTCCCACCAAGTAAAGCACCGTGTACCTTGCACCAAAGCCAGCTAGCAGGCGGAGGAAGTGCCAACAAAACCCTCCGGATGAACCTCCAAAACCTCAAGATCGATCCGCGTGCCTTGACCCACCTCCAGCCTACCTTTTAAGAACGTCCCAAATCATCACTAGTGAAACAGATTGAAATCCCGAGACAAGCCCCATAGCCGCGCCATGTCAAAAGATTGTTCCCCGATAAAACCTTACCAAAGGGAGAACTCCACCCCGTAAAGCATCCCCATCCTTGTCACTACTACCAAGAGCAACTCCCTTGCCCTTGTCTACAACAGCTGCGCCAATGCCACCGTCCTCTGCGACGATTTTCACCAACCTCAATACCCGCGGCCCCACTCGACTTAGCAGCCCCCTGACACGACATCACCACCACCACCGTGGCCTGATCACCATCACCTCCACCGATGCCCCCACCAAAGAATACTATTTCCTTTCAAAGGGCGGAGAAGTCTCAATCCGCTCTTCCTTACTCGAAACATCCTCGTCACCATTCACCGGATTTGTTCACATCCTCGAAGTCGTAGAATCTTCAAAGGGGAGAATTTGACGATTGCTTGGGATTGATCTTTTTCTTTCTAACACCTCGAGACATAATGATAAAGAAACATAATGATAAAGAGACAATGATAAAAGAGCCATTTGTATCTCCTTTCCTTAGCATAATCAACATTACTTAAGAAAACGAAGGGGCATATATACGTAGAAAACAAACAACACACCTTAGCAATATTAGTACTACTGAGGGAGGGTTAGCATCGGAGATATCTTCGTCTTCCGCATCATCAACATCACGATTGTAAGCAAAATCCATACCTTCAAAACTCATTCGCCAAGGCGTAATGGGCATAACGAGAAGGAGAGGCTTCGCGATAAGAACTATCAACATTAGGTTGCCAACCATGGGGTCCTGGGACCCAATCCATAGACCACGGACCAACAACTTCAAGAACAGCTGAAGACCACTCATAGTCATGATCACGCTAATTCTCTCATCGCCAGGGAATAGGAAGACCTTCAAACTACCATGAATCCTCGCCGTCTTGGAATCACTTACCCCCGCCTTCAAAAGGCGAATTTCCCCCTTAACATGAGCAATATTCCGCAGACTCACTGCATCACGCCACGTGTCTTCAACATAATCTCCAAAGGACTTGTCAAATTTTCAGAGTATACCACCCTTTTCTCCTCTTCTAATTTTGGGGTATATTAGGTCATCATCGCTTGCCTTGCTACGAAGATAGCATTCTCGGAGATGGCGAAGATAATTTCACGTTAACTCTGCTGCACCCCCACGATTATGACTCTTCTTAGCAAGATCGCGGCTGACAAGACCGGTAGTAGAAATCATCACCAAACTTTATACAAAGGCAACATCAAACCACCTCAGCACCTTGTTCCACTGGTCGTCAATAAATGAAAGGCATCATACCGATAATTGGGTAACCATCTCATAGGTTATATCTTTATCGTGGGCATAAAGCGCACTTGAAGTGTCAAGACCGTGTTTCAATTTGAAGGCTTCAAGATCGATGTGTCAAAGTGAACTTCTTGTTACCCAAAGGTAAAGGACGAAAAATAACAAGAGTCATCCTCGTAAGCGTCTCCTGTAGCATCTTCCGGCAGAACCCGCTACCTTCTTCTTAGGAGGAACTACATCTCCCGAAGATTCTATCTCCCTTAGCCTTCCTCTTCTGAGAGGTGATTCTTAGTTGACTTGCACGACTATGACAGGTGGAGCATTTAAGGAAAGATTAGTCCATGCGGTGGAGGCATGGTGCGGAGAGGCTGCGCACATCTAGAAGATCGGTGCGCGGATTCTCGGGCTGTTTCTTAGGAGACCCATCTCTAGGACTCCAGTCACGGCGTATCTAGACCCATGCGATGGATCACCTCTTTTGAGCGAAGGCCTCACTGAGAGGACGAGGACGTTCGCCTATCCCGAGGACCACCCCAGTAAGAGGAGGCGGTTCCACTCTAATATTGGAATCTCTCCGAGGAGATCTGTGAGGACTTGACGGAGGAGTTTGATAAGGAACCCATGGACGATCGGACATATCTGCGGACACAAACACAAATAGAAGTGCAAATCGAGTCAAGGAAGATCGAAAAACAAGAAAATCTCAAGAAAGAAGAACGTGAAGAAAACCACAGATTTCATCTACAACCATTTAAGTTCTCAAGCTATTACTCAAACTCAAAAGAAGAAAAGAGAATCAAAACGTGGCTTCAAAACACACTACTCAATGGCGTCAACTTTCAAATTCCATGATATACATAAGATTCAAACCCATCATGATTCATCACCAAAATCAAGAACTC
>JAJJWW010010641.1:0-38275 GCA_023531295.1 Papaver armeniacum | reverse complement strand
AAAATGGTAAGACAAGATCAATGGATTTCTTCATTTGTGAAGACAATTCTGCGATCTTGTCGAATAACGAACTTCAACATAACTAAAGATATAGACATACACAAAATTGAGGAAGCAAATATGCTTGCGAGAAACGCTCTAAAGTTACAAAAATAATAAAAACCAACGTCAGAAATTTCATTACTCAGGGATAATTGATCAAATCTCTCATTTGAAAATGAATAACAGAGGCAAGTATGGGAATGAATAGGATAAAGTTTTGTTATTCATTTCCACATGAGGGATTTATGTATTCATAAGGCTGGTTAGTTGAATTATAAAGAAGAATTGCTTGACGAATACCGCAAGTAAAGAAAACGAAGATTGAATTCATATTTGACAATCCAAGAAGATTGAAAGAGTATGTGTATTACAAGAAGCAAAAGAAGAAAAAGAAGTTATTTCTTTGAGGATTCTTCTTCTTGGTCGATTCTTCAGATTCCATCATTCTTTTAAAGGAATCTTCTTCTTCGCTAGCTTCACTATCGAGACATTCGAGAAAGGCGTATCTTCAGGGAATAATATCGCGAAGACAAGGATATGAACTAAGAGGAATACGATGATCATTGCAAACCATTTCAATAGTTTGATTGCGAAAACGAACAAGCAGATATTGTTGAAATTCGCCACCGTAGCTTGCGCTTGTTTCTTCAACTTAGAATACTTATTATTGCGAAGAGAAAGGCCTTCATGCGAGTTCTCCTTTTTCAGACTCAAGTTCTTCAATCCTTGTTTGAAATCTCTTCTCGGATTCTGCAAGACATATGATAATGAATTAACAACACAATAAATAAGCTACGAGAGATAAAGAGTCAGTAAAGTATAATAAACAACCTTCTCCTCGTCGATATCATGTCTTTAACCAAGGCAAAAGATGCTCGACATGAAGACTAACATCAACACCTAAGTTATTCCTGGCATTATCTAGAACCTTCGTAGCCCAAGCGAATTCGTCATCATTGTTTATAACAAGAAGTGAACGGAATTGATCTTCTCGCTCATTAAGTATAGCATTCTGACGAAGAGATTCATCTCGTTCAATTTGTACTTCGAGTAGAGACTTTTGAAATGTTGCTAATGCCTGTGCACCCTTATTAGCAATACGATCTTTCTCATCTATAAGGCCACTAATTTTCTTCCTTAAAAGTTCGATTTTTCTATGGGAATCAAGATACATTTGTTTAAATCGGTTGGCTAAACCTAAACTAGCTCTATGCTCAATCTCTAAGAGGCGACATTTGGTTCGAAGTTCATTTAATGAAAGGGAATCAATTTTGTTTGACGAATTACTTAAAGACTCGTTGAGATGGGTGAGAAGAACATCATTATCCATAGGCTCGGGAAATGAGTGGAGAAGAATGGCTTCTTCAGAGAGATTATATATGTCTGCGAAAATAATAAATCAGGCAAAAAATAGTAGCTGACAAAGTAAAGACGACTTGAAGAGTAAAAATTTTATACCATAAAGTTGCTGGTTTGCGCTTTGAAGAGTAGACATCTTAGTCTTCTGAGAAGCAGATTCAGTTTCCAATTGTTGAATTCTTTCATCTTTCTTGCGAGACATCGCAACCTCAATTTCTAGTTCTCGAATCTTCTCTTTAAGTTGAAGATTTTTCTTTTCAAGGTTGTCGCGTCTTTTCTCGAGATCTGAGGCAACAACAAAGGAAGCTCTCCCAGACTATAAAGGAAAATAAAGAAACTGTTAAGATAAAGCTTATAATAGAAATTACAGAGAAGCAAAGGAATATGAATATACCAAAGCATTGAGAGCATTCAAGTGGCTGGAAGACAATGTTCGGGTAACTCCGCGAAAAGATTCATTATCCTCTAACAGTGGGGCATCGCAAATTTTAGCGAGAGCTGCGCAAGTAGCAGTTAAATGATCATCGCCTAATCCTTGCATAGAATCGGAGAAGATACCAGATAACTGCGCCATAGCAGAGGTGACTGAATGATTTTCCTTCGCAGAAGAAGTACCAATCTCATTTTCATCTTCGTCAGAGTTCTCGCTAGTTTGGGAATTAGAATGAGAAGGAGATTGGAGTTTCCGTTTTTTAGAAGATGGACCAGAAGATTTATTCTTGCGAGAGATGATTTTACCCTTGCCTTTAACCTTCAAGTACCGCAACTTCTTCAACTTCAACCTTCGAACACGAATAAAGATAAGAAACAGAGGCAACAATATTGTTTAAAATAACAAAAGAAAATGTTTCTTACTTCATCCGTGATCGATCGGAGTATCGCTAGGGTACTCGCCTTTGGGTTTCTTTCATAACTCTTCCTCAGTTTGTCAACCTGTAAATTTTGCAGATTCAGTAGATATAAAAAGAAGGGAATATTGTGAAAGTAAAGCCTGAAATAGGAAACATACCTCTTTTGTCTTCTCATGCCACTTAAATTCCCAAGGGTGGTAGTCTGCGAGATGTGCAGGAAGTACGTGTGAACCTGCGATGTAAGGCCCATTCAAAAATAAAGGAACAACCCACCATTTCTCATCTTTGGAATGACGAGGAGTACTATTATTACCCGAATGCCAATCAATATCTTGCATGAGCAGTTTATCAGCATCAACATTATCTTTTTTCTTCAGTCGAGCACCCCAGCGAGATTTGTCATTTCTCATGTTTATTACTGCATAATTCGCAAAGAAATTTTCTACAGTATACTTCTCAGCAGCTATCTCTAAATTTACAAATCTAGGATCTCTAACATTATCAGGATATAAAGATCCTTTACCAGTAGCCACGGTTGGCGAATTCAAGCATTAAACGGATGCGATCGCCACTCAATCGATAAACATTTCGCGAGAATTTTTCGTGAGCAAGGATTTCATAGAATAATGGTATCTCGGGATTGTATAGAGGAATGGGGAGTCCTGCGAGGAGTTGACCTAGCGAGACTATGATTTTATGATCATCACATTGATGATCGGAAAACAATTTTGCAGAAAGTATAGATGAAGATTCTTGATCAGGAATGGTTGATAAGATAAAACCCTTTTCCCTGTACCTTCTTTTGAACATCATTGAAAAGGGGTGCGTATGTACGACCAAGTGAAGCCATTATTAGAGTATGGGAATGAAGGGAGAAGCGAAAATTAAGAGAGGGAAAAAGGGGTTTACAGTAGCAGAAACGCAAATTGCAGAGGAAGGAAGTTAAAGGAAAGTTGCAGAGGGAAAATAAAAGAGAAAAAGAGAAGGGTAAGAAAACTATATATAAGAGAATCCTCGAGAAGACAAATGCATTTAATGCGAGATGGGACGTGAATGGTCAAGAATAAGTGGTTGAAAGAGACGTGTCAAGAAAAGAGTGGAAGAAGAAACACCTGTAATAAATTCCGTACATGAATAAAAAGGATAAAAGTGAACAATCGCGAGAAGAAGATGAGCAATTGCGGCATTTTAAAATATAAATTCTCATGACATTTTCTCCTTCGCAGAAAAGACATGAGAAGAGGCAAGATGTAGGATCAGAATATCGCGACATCAGTATCTTGCGAGATCAATAAACGAAAGTATTGCGAAGGTGTCGCAGGGAAGTGATTTAAATGACGCATTAGATGACGAAAGCTAGAACATGAGAAAAGTATGAAGACTTGGCGAGATTTAGGAATGTCGCAAGGAAAAACGTTTATAACATTCGCGACACTTCGCGAGTTATTCCCGAAAAATAAAGGACAGGCTTAGCTGTCATCCACTATGTATTACCCTATATAAAGGGTTGAATTAGTCTCATTGTAGGAGAGTTCTTTTAGAATTGTTAAGCAAGTCATTAGGAGAGAGAAAATTTAGAGTGATTGTAATTTCTTTAGCTCTGTTCTATCTATCCTTGTAAACATGAGAAAAGTATGAAGACTTGGCGAGATTTAGGAATGTCGCAAGGAAAAACGTTTATAACATTCGCGACACTTCGCGAGTTATTCCCGAAAATAAAGGACAACTTAGCTGTCATCCACTATGTATTACCCTATATAAAGGGTTGAATTAGTCTGTTGTAGGAGAGTTCTTTTAGAATTGTTAAGCAAGTCATTAGGAGAGAGAAAATTTAGAGTGATTGTAATTTCTTTAGCTCTGTTCTATCTATCCTTGTAAACTTTTCAAGAAGATTATCAATAAAAATATATAATTACTCATCTTCAAATGGATTAGTAAAGTAAATTCTTGTGAGGGGTGTATTGTGGGAGCTCTGTTCTATCTATCCTTGTAAACTTTTCAAGAAGATTATCAATAAAAATATATAATTACTCATCTTCAAATGGATTAGTAAAGTAAATTCTTGTGAGGGGTGTATTGTGGGATTTCCTGCAACTACACAAACGATCACCCATAGGTGGTCGATCATTTTACCTCCCTTAAGACACTTATCCGCGACTTATTCAATCAAGCTCTAAAACAACGATGCTTCATACACATCGATTAATTTGAGCTGCTTAAATGCGATGCTTCACATGCATCAAATACATACAATATTTTATGTCGGCTTCATAAACAACTTAGTTGTTTCACCTAATAGAACCATATGCTATTCTCCACGACAAGTCCCACAACTTGACCCACTTATTCGAGACATAAAACATGTCACAAACTGGGGGATACTTACTGGGGTATTGGTCTGGCGGTTTACAGCGTGTGGCGTGCAACGCTTCCATTATGAGAACGTGTCAGGAAAAGACGAACGATTAACAACGGTGAAAGTAGTGGGTGAAGATGTGACCACGTAATGATCACCACCTCTTACACAACTCCACTACTCCACTACTTAATATTCTCTATTTCCTACGAGATCAGGGTTGCGCTCAAATGACTTGTATAAATAGGTTTTCAACCTATTTCAACAATGAGAACACAAGTAGCTAGAAACCATTTTCTGATACGCAAGTCATAAACAGCCACACCTTCAACACTCTGATCTCAAACACCTTCTCCGCTTCCCTCCCTAAGATCAACCCTTCTCCTTCACCTTGTGACCGAATTGAATCTGGAACGGCCATTTCTTGGTTTAGGCCAGAGTCTGATAGATTAATCTCTTGAACCTAAAAGCATTCCCATGCAATGCATTTATTTAGGGTTTGAATTCGTTTCTCATCAACACACCCCAAATTACCGAAAATATCAGAATCAGTTTTTACCCTCAAACGGTTAGATATAACGTTTAAGCACAATTGTCCTTTCCTAAGTGATTACAAATCACTTTGTTTACTCCATATATTTCTCCCCCTTTTTGTCACAAAATGACAAAGGTCCGAGCAAATACCAAAACCGAAAGGATCTTACAAATCTAAAAGAATTGTGCAACCTATAAGAGTTAAGCACGAAGGTTTCACATACCATTTTAGATAACCAATATCAAAACCGAAACTACGAGTAATTTGGTTTTAATATGTTATCAAGGAAACAATTGCCCAAAGCAATTTCCCTAATAGTTTAACAAATTGACTAAGAAACTTAGTTCCCTTGCTAAACCGATTGCACAAATACAATCGCTTATTTCGATAAGACCAAAATAAAGATCAGAATTAACTTCATTTTTCTCATCAGGCTCTAATTATTCAGATAATAACTTAGACCTTTCACTTTAGACAAGACAAATTCTAGGTTAGTTAACTAATATTTCTTGTCAAGGCATTCGATTAGACTTGAATAACCGAATCCTTTACTTTGATAAGTCTAACCAAGATTAGAATTAACTTAGTTTCTCTTATCTGGAATCGAATTGGACTAAACAAATGATCCTGTATTTGGTTAAGCCATAAACAATATATACAAACCAAATAAATTGACTTGCACAATTATTTCTCTTAACCGGAAGCAATTGAAACAAACATAGACATTAAAGCACCACAATTGCACTGAAATTTCGTTAAGACTAAAACAATTGATACCAAACAATAAATAAAGATATCAAACCAGTTTTTCTTAACCGGAAACAATTGAATCACACACACACACATCCATACATACATAATGGAGTAAACATCAATTGTACCGAATTTTGTTAAGCAAAAGCAAAATATATGCAATAAACTCATGCTTTTCTTAAACAGGAAAACGATTAACTAAAAAAAAATTTACCTCAGATTACGCATCCTTTTCTCCCCAGAAAGATATATCATTAAGCGCAAGTTCAAGTTAGAACTCTCCCCCATTATGTTGTCATCCTCTCGCAAGAACAAAAGAACAACAACAACAACAACCTTTACCAGACAAAGGTTGAATCGGTTTTAACTAATGCATGCCAATGCAAAAGTTGAAAACCCGAAACACATATGCTTTTATGTTAAACACAAATCGATTCAACATATTGTGACTTTTTCACATATGAGTTTCAATCGGAACTCCTTATGATCCTTTGATAAAGCCTGCCAACATGGGCTAGAACTTAATCCCGCTAAATCAAAAGCCACACAAACCATAAGGGTTCACACATCATATGAGATCGGATATTAAGGTTAAGAAAAACGAAATCAAACATCCCATAAACACATAGCAATAATATAAAGCATTCAAGCACAGACTATGTAATTGAAAAACTATCACAAGAAAATTATAAAATAATAATTTTATTAAACAATATATAGTTTTATTCAGCAATAGACCTTACACAATTATTGAAATAATCAAAAACTGATGTCTATTTTTGTTTGGATTAAGTATTACAGCATATAACTTAATCTCTAGTGGTGCTCTTATTGTTCACTGAAGTTTCTTCAGTGTTCAAACTCTTGAAGCATGTCTCCAGGGACTTGTCTGCAACCACTTCCTGTTTCTCAAGTTTTTCAACTTGAACCTTCATACCCGCAAGATCAGCTTTTGTTTCATCAATCATATCCTTGAGCCAATCTTGATGACGGATCGTCATTATGAGGTTAGTTCTTCAAAGCCTTGGATATAGTCAATCATACTATTAGAACGTATCCTCTTGGTGTTTGTTGGATCTTGAAGGTTGTAAGCCAACAAACATGACTCATCTTGAGATATAGTAGAACTATCAGAATCATAATCAGACATGATTTTTGATATGATTTTCTTCTTCCTTTCTGTATTGATTCCTTGACAATCCTTAACCTTTTGAGCTTCCTCCTTATTGACCTTTGTGATACTGCGAGTTATTGGAGGCATGCTAGGTATTTAAATAAGGATTGATCAGGGTTTCTTAATACAAGCAGGAGTTTGTTTCTATTAAGAAGAGACAATTTTTGGACCGAAAATACTTGGAAAATTCCGAAAATATATACATAATATATTTTGTTTCCTTTGTCCGAACTTCTCACACTGGAAGGTTTCTTAAAATTGGAAAATTTCAACCTAATTTTGGAAGATCATGATAAACATGAATATTTTTAGACAAAAATGGATTCGCAGTTATTCGGTGATTGTCACACTTTTTTTTTTTTTTTTTTTTGATACAAACCCCCCAAAAAAATGTGCTCTTATTTTCATGTGCTTCTCATATCAACAGTATGAGCATGAACAAGGATGAGAGTGCACTGTATCCATATAACTAGGTTGCATCGGAGTAAGCCTTTTCTTACTTACAACGAGTATCAGAAACATAGTTCATGTTTCCCTTTTGAAATTTCTGCCTGAAGTATTTTCTCCCAAGAATCCTTCCCTGATCCAAAGATATGATCATGTGGAGAAACAGTACTGATGTGATAATTTTCATAGATAGATAAATCTCTCTTAATTCTGTCAACGAGATTTTCATAAGATTTTCTCATTCTAAGAATTTCCTTATGATGCACATCATCCTGATTACTTGAGACAATTATTGGAAATTCCTGATTGTTTTGTTCGGCAAGGATTCTCTCTTTCCCTTTCTTCTGGAATCGTTCTTCATGTAAACAAGGATTGTTTCGACATGAGTGGGGAGGAACCTTTTTCCAGAAGCGATTATCAACTCTTACAACAGATTTTTTTGAGTTGACCTTGTTGGATTGAGATATATTCTGTCTTTCTACTGAGGAATGATCTTTCAGTTTTTTAAGACTAAAAACTTCTTTCAATACTTTTACCAATGTATTTTGAAGAAGCATAAGTTTCCTGTCAAGTGACTGAAAGTTGTATTCCTTAAGATTACTTTCATGAAATCGGTTCAAAGTTTCCTTTGGAGAAGATTTCGTTTGATCATCAGTAGATATAAAAGGTGGTTTCTCATCCTCTTCAGACTTGATGTAGTTAGGCAGACTACCATCATCATGATCTGTTTCAGCTGTGAATAAACCGGTTTTATCACAATCTGTAAAAGTCGAACAAGGACTTTTAGTTTCTTCATTATCAGAAGAAATTAAAACAACATCATCAGTCAGAGTCACGGGATGATTCTCTTGATCTTAAGTAAGAGATTTACCAATGGCTTCTAATTTAACAGTGAGATCCATATTCTCTTTGGCTAGAATATTTAGTTGAATATCTTTTTCTCTGATCTCATTCTTAAGAAGATTAGATTATGTCCTTAATATTAACATCCTTATAGACAGAGATCTTATTGGCTTTAGGAGTTTTACCAACTCTTTATCAGGATCTTCTAATCCATCAGAGATAGACTCAGTATGTTTTCGTAACTCCTGGATCAAGAGTTAACGAAGTTGTAACATCTTCAATATTTGAGTACTCATACTTTTGCATAACGTTAACTGAATCATTCATCAGATTCAATTCTTATAGGTTGGATCGCACCAAACACAGATTGTTAGATATTTTCGTGTTTGCCCGCTCTGAGACCACTTGAAAATACGAGGGTACCCAAATACACCACAATCTTTTATTTTGATCACAACCTATACAAAGTGTGAATACCGATTTGTCGTATTGTCTCGACTTTGTCCATAGACAATCACTTTCTGTAAGAGGACTTATATGTGGATATTTTAAAGATTGTGGTGTATTTGGGTACCCTCGTATTTTCAATTGGTATCAGAGCAGGCAAACACGAAAAGATCTAATAATCTGTGTTTGGTGCGATCCAACCTATAAGAAATTGAATCTATGTCTGATTCAGTTAACGTACCACCAAGATTTAATGGGACAAAATACCCATTGTGGAAATTTGATATGAGATCTTTTCTTCAATCTCGAGATTTTAATACTTGGCTATTAATTGAAGAAGGTTATGAACGACCGAAAGTGGAATATTCGGAAACTGAGTTTAAACGCTTAGCGTTCTGTACATATGAAGAAAGAGCTCTTGCAAAGCAGAATTCTGATGGTTTGAATGCCATAATACATGCAGTGAGTCATGATCTCTTATATCATGTTCTGTCATGTGAAACTTCTACGGAAGCGTGGGATACTCTTGAGACTGTATTTGAAGGGAATGATTTTGAAAGAGAAGCTCGACTTCTAACTATTTCTTCTGAATGGGAATTCCTTAAAATGAATGATAACGATACCTTCGAGGAGTTTAACTCTAAACTTTCTAAGATTATCAATGCTTCTTTCTCACTTAGAAAGACTATACCTTAAAAGGAAATAGTGTGCAAGATTCTCAGATCGTTACCATCCAAATACGAGTTTAAGAAACATGCCATAATAGAAGCTAATGATCTTTCTATACTTTATCGAAGTTCTCTTGTAGGAAAGTTAAAGATCTTTGACAGAGAAACTCTGCTGAAGAACCGAAATGTTGGATCTGATGCCTCAGTTAATACAAATCAATCTTCGAAAGAAGTAAGTATAAACCTGACGTAGAAACGTTGTCAAGAGGATAAAATACTTGTTGAAAAAGAGCTTGACTGAACAATTGTACTCCTAACACAACGGATTAAGGATGCTTTATTGAAGGATAAATCTAGTCCTAATGCATTATCTTTTTGTCATGAAAAAGGTAATGAAGAAATCCAATGTTTCAAGTGTCGTAGATTCGGACATATTGCAAAACATTGTTCTAGCGAAAAAGCTCAGAAGTGCAACAAGGCTTATGTCTCCACACTTGATGATATTCCGGAGGAAAATCCCTATGAAGGAATATCAAGTTGTAATGCACTTTTTGCCAATTCTAATAGTAGTCTATCTTGTGAGTCTGATCAACTCCTAAAGAACTGTTTAGAAAAACTTGAGTTGGGAAGGAAAGTCGAAGATTGAGTCTAGAACTTGATAATCTTATGAAATCCATGTCAAATAAAACTCGAGAGGTAAAATCTAAGCAAGAGAAATTGGTTGACATTCCAAAGGGGTCAGAAGTTAACAAAGAAAAAATTAATTCTTTTGACAATATGTTAAGTTCTTTATGTAGAAAAATTGCCACACTGCAATTTTCCATGGAAATCTTCAACAAAATAGACTCATCAAGGCACTTCGTAAGGGCATAATAATTTTGAAGGCTGATGAGTTTATTAGATCTCAAAAAAAAAGTTGCAGACTCTTGTAAATACAAGAGAAAGAAAGAATATAAAGAAACACAATCTATTGTGTTCATAAATCATCCTAAGGATGTCTTTGTTACCTATGGTGAGACTAATCCTCACCTCAACACACACTGATTATGTTAAATATTGCATCCTCACCTGTTGCCCAAAATCTTTTTTGTGAGGAGGCATAAAATTGGGCAGAATTTACAAATCTGTTCTTTTGGTAGGTAACAATAATCTCATGATCGATATCTTTCACTTTTGGGATAAATATTTTCGTTTTCCATAAACCAAACAATAGAATTCCTTGATTTTCTCCTTTCTTACATATATATATGTATATTCTTCTTGTCCGAAAGAAGACTATTTTACATCAATGGAGAAATCAGTGAAGGATGGGTCATCTCTTGATGATTTAGCACTTTGTGCATTGGTTATGAATGAAACTCATGATGTCTCACAACATGATAATCGTCAAGATTTTCTAAGAAAACATATTCTTATTGTTAGAAGTTGTATTAGACATCATGAGCTAATGATAAAGGATTCAAAAGAAGTACTAGCTAATCTTCATTGCCAACTGTTTGAGATGAACAAATCCTCTACTAGAAAAGGAAGTGCTCAGAAGAATTTGAATCCAGAATTTGAAAGCTATCTTCACAAGACACGTAATTCAAGAAAAATAGACATGAATTTTTGATTTAATTCGATTATTGTATAAGGTCTATTTTGAATAAAACTATAAATTATTTATGAATAAAATTATTATTTTATAATTTTTCTAGTCATAGTTTCCGATTACATAGCATGTGCTTGAATGTCTATATTATTGCTATGTGTTTTTGGTTTATGGGATGTCTGATTTCGGTTTTCATAACCTTAATATTCGATCTCATATGATGTGAACCCTTATGGTTTTTGTGAGTTTTTGATTTAGCAGGTTTAAGTTCTAGCCCATGTTGGTAGGCTTTATCAAAGGATCATAAGGTGTTCCGATTGAAACTCATATGTAAAAAGTCACAATGTGTTGAATCAATTTGTGTTTACATGAGTTGTGTTTATCATAAACATATGTGTTTCGGGTTTTCAACTTTTGCTATTGGCATGCATTAGTTAAAACCATTTCAACCTTTCTCTGGTAAAGGTTGCTCTTGTTGTTGTTCTTTTGTTCTTGTGATAGGATGACAACATACTGGGGTAGAGTTCTAACTTGAACTTGCGCTTAATGATATATTTTTCTGGGAAGAAGAGGATGCGGAATCTGAGGTAACGAATTTGTTAGTATACAATTGATATATATTCCATTATATGTGTATGGATGTATGTGTGTGTGTGTGTGTGTGATTCAATTGTTTCCGGTTAAGAAAAACTGTGTCAATTTATTTGGCTTATTGGGTATCTTCTTTATTATTTGGTATCAAGTGTTTTTGCTTAACGAAATTACGGTGCAATTGCGGTGCTATAATGTCTATGTTTGTTTCAATTGCTTCCGGTTAAGAAAATAATTGTGCAAGTCAATTTATTTTGGTTTGTATGAATTGTTTATGGCTTAACAAAATACGGTATCATTTGTTTAGTCCAATTCGATTCCGGATAAGATAAACTAAGTTAATTTAGATCTTAGTTAGACTTATCAAATTGAAGGATTTGGTTATTCAAGTATAATTGAATGCCTTGACAAGAAATACTAGTTAACTAACCTAGTACTTGTCTTGTCTAAAGTGAAAGGTCTAAGTTATTGTCTGAATAATTAGAGCCTGATGAGAAAAATAAAGTTTATTCTGATCTTTATTTTGGTCTTATCGAAATAAGCGATTGTATGTTTACAATCGGTTTAACAAGGGAACTAAGTTTCTTAGTCAATTTGATAAACTATTAGGGAAAATTGCTTCGGGAAATTGTTTCCTTGATAACATATTAAAACTAAATTACTTGTAGTTTCAGTTTTGATATTGGTTATCTAAAGTGGTATGTGAAACCTTCGTGCTTAACTCTTATAGGTTGTACAAGTCTTTTAGATTTGTAAGATCCTTTCGGTTTGACCTTTATTTGCTCGAACCTTTGTCATTTTGTGATAAAAAGGGGGGGGGGGGAATATATGGAGTAAACATGTGATTTCCAATCACTAAGGAAAGGACAATTATGCTTAAACGTTATATCTAACGAAAGAGTAAAGCATTAACTAAGGGGGAGAAACATATCATATTGTTGTGTGGTAATTCTTTACTACAAAAGGGGAATAACAAAGATGTTCGGATTGAAAATCTACATATATTACCTTTAGGGGGAGTATAAGCTTTGTTATTCAGATGTCAACACCGATATTTATTAATTGGATATATGCAGGTTATTGTGCTGTTGAAACTTGGAATCAAGCGTATGTATAATGAATTCTCATAATTTATTTATCCATATGTATTAACAGTTTTGTCACTAAAATTGACAAAGGGGGAGATTGTTAGAGCATAGCTCGGTTGAACCCACCAAGCGTTGGTATGTCAAGTTTGGTTGTCATATTTTAGTGAATCAAAACTCATCTAAGAGTCGCTTGATTATGTACTAGAGACAACTTCATATAGGTTAGACTAGAAAGTCTAGGATTATGAGACATACAAGTATTACTCGAAGACCTGAAGAATGTGAGGAAGTAACGAGCTACAACGACGACATCATCCTTCCTCTTGAGGTTAGTAATATTGAATTGAACTGTTTCATTCCTAACGTATCTTTCAAGTCGTGCTATATTGAAAACATAACTGCGAAGCTGTGAATGATTATATTACTCTAGTAGCGAGACATGATCATATGATCATATTATTAAGGAATTAGACTATGAAGTATAACACTTATCTTTTGAACTCCGTAGATATGACATCGACATAATCGTATGGGTAAAGGTGAAGATTATGTGTATGGGTAAAGGTGAAGATTTCATCCTACGAAATAATGTTTACATTTGTTTAAAGGAAGTACATTCATGAACTTGTTTTATGAGTCGAAAGGGAAATCACTAGGATTATTGGTATTGCTATATTGAAAACATAACTACGAAGCTGTGAATGATTATATTACTCTAGTAGCGAGACATGATCATATGATCATAGTATTAAGGAATTAGACTACGAAGTATAACGCTTATCTTTTGAACTTTGTAGATATGACATCGACATAATCGTATGGGTAAAGGTGAAGATTTCATCCTATGAAATAATGTTTACATTTGTTTAAAGGAAGTACATTCATGAACTTGTTTTATGAGTCGAAAGGGAAATCACTAGGCTTATTGGTATTGTTATTCATTGCATATCTTTGGATTACCAATATGTGTGAGTTAGTAGAACCAATCATAACTTGTTATGTATCTTGGTATAACTAATCACAATGCCTGACTTATGATGTGGTATGACTGGTTTTTATTAATTAGTAACCGATCCTAAGTAATCACCTGAGATGGTATGATCGATTTTTGTAATTGGTGTGACCGATCCTAGTAATTGGTGTGACCGATCACAAAAGAGTTATGTAATCGATCCTTGTAATTGGTGTAACCGGTCCTAGTAATTGGTGTAACAGATCCTGGTATTTGGTGTAACCGATCCTAATGACTTGCAATACCATGAGTATATGGTAACCGGTTCTGGTAATTGACGTAACCGATCCTGGTAACTAATGTAACCGGTCGTGGTAACTTGTGTGTGCGATCATAAGTAATCCATATGAAGATATAACCGATCCTAGTGATTGGTAGAACCTATTGAACCCATGATTGTGATTTGATATTTGATCAATCCTATAGTTGTTCTTGGAATACAAATGAACAAATTCTAAACTTGTTTGGAAGTGTGGTATAATCAATTCCAAGATTGTAAATATAAAAGAGTATTTACAAAGAAAAGATGTCAACATACTTTGAACACGAACAGTAACTCTTATCTTTTATTGTTCAAAGATATTCCTTAATTACTCAAGGAGATCCCGGTCCGAAATAAATTACGAATCTTTTAATTAAGGTTGTTAGTTTTATACGCTTTAATTACCAGCAATTAAATGCATATCTCTAGAGAATAAAAATTAGTAACACATGTCCTAATACCTCTTAATTACCCTTAATGCCATTCTTTAACATAACCCCTTCCTTCTTCATTAATTCCTCCTTTATCCTCCCATCTTTTATGGGTATCTTCTATTTGGGCTTGGGTTTAGTCCTCAAGTCCTACATCTTAACCCAAGTTCACCTCTATTCTTAGGGTCATCTCCAACTCGTCAAGGGGATATTTTTTTCATGTATCAACATCAGTCCCCTGACTATTGGATCAATTATCAGATGATCCAATAGTCAAAAGGATCTCCTTTAGGCGCCTTCCTGCTTTCGCAGCAGATTTCGTTGTTTTATCAAATCTGCGATCGTGGGCGACGCTTTGATTTACCATCGTGCAAAACCTTTCTCCTTTTTCAATTTCTGACGGTTACCACTTCCCCTTAGTAACTGCCACGTTTGACCTCAAAGCCCCCTATATATAGAGTTGTCAATCTATTTTTCCCTTAATGCTTTTCCTTCTTTCCTCCTTCTGAACATACCCATATACTCGCCATGTCTAGTAGTTCCTCTAGCGGTCCATCATACGACGAGAGTAATAAGTCCGAACAGCCTAATAGCGATGGTTCTCAAGAAACATAGCATCTTAACTAGGAAGAGATCATCTTGACCGCTCCAGCAGACGGCATATTATATACAATCGTCGAGTTCACGAGTGGTCCCGCTTTAAAGCGCACGCTGAGGTTAAGGGAATTTCGCGGAGGTAAACGCACTTTTCCTTTAGAAGATATCTTTGTTTCTCGCCTTTTAAACCCTCATGTGCTGCCTTACCCTGCTGCTCCCGGATGGCTTATGCAACCCGAATCGGAGAGCATGGATACTTTTGCATTTAAAAATGTCCCACAGATGGTTATTCATCGCGGAGATTACAATCTCCCCCTTATCAATATTAGGTCTAAGTCGAAAACTCATCCGGTGTGGCCACATTGGGCAGCTCGTATACGCTCCAATCCCGACCATGTCGCTGCACTCCAGCGGGCCAGCATCGAGGAAGCTATACTTTCGTCTCTTAAGCGGGAAGTAAACAGGTGCATTCGTGATATCACGCGACTCTTTTGTCGTTGGACTCCTCCGGTTCATACCCTTCTCATAGCATGGGGATAAGCGACCATCGTTTTAGAGGATGTAGTCGCCCTTACAGGGCTGCCGATCCATGGTAGTCATTCATATGAGGAGGCGGCTATTTTCGGAGCGCTAAATGATGAAGACAGGAAATTGTGTACTTATCTGCTGAAGTGTAAAGATGATTCTCGTCGTGAACTGGTTCGGAAGACCCAAGCGCCTCCGAAACAGGCTAAAGGTGAAGAGGTTGCTCCCGAAAAGGAGACACCCTCGTTAGCCAAGAAACTAAAAGCCAAGTGGGTAGAGGAGAAGAAGGCGCCTCCTAAACGCTCGTCCGGCGATCGAATGATGTCCAACTCTTTTCACGCTCATGAGGCAATCCATGGTCCATCCGATCCACCGGAAACTAATCCCGAGTGGGTTGTCAAGGTTAACCGTCGTGCCTCTTTCCCTCTCTGGTTGAAGTATTGGGCTCCCAAGATGGTTGATAAGAAAGCGTTCCCCTGCAAGCGTAAGGAGGAGAATCCCCGCGCGGAGTTAGCCGCTTTTATCCTGTTCTGGCTTTGCCATGATGTGTTTGAGTATAGTCCCCAAGACACCATTAAAGGTGAGCTCGTGCCGATGGCGGTGTTGTTATCCCGCGGTGTTTCTTTTCCACTCGCACCGATATTTTTAGGCGGCTTGTATCGTCATCTTGACTTGTTCTGTCGGGATCTCCATACGGTGGGCTCATCCCACAAGATCGATATCTACATCCCTGCTTCCTTTATGCAGGCTTGGTACTGGGAACACGTCCCCCCATGCGCACCAGAACCAAATGACCTCGCCATCCATCGTGAAGAAGATGTTAAACAGGATGATGGTTCAACGAAGAAGCTTCCCGTTATCTATAGCTACCCGCGGATGGCTTTGTAGAACATGAAGGGGAAAATACTGAAGGGCGATTTAGGAAAGCATCTGGATATAACCAAGGATTTCGAACCATTTCCTTACCAAGATGATCGTTCAGGTCCGACGCATTATGACTTTCTCGCTCCTTTTGATGTTGAGTTGGATTCCTCAAAGCCTTTATCGGCAGCGGACTTTGATTCGGTGATGGTTGTGTTACCTGGTTATCTGCCTGGTTTTTATGCCGGTAAATTCATTGCTATGTCGTATAATCCTTATCGCGCGGCTCGATAAGTTGCATTTGATCAAGGGGTTCCTCCTAGGTTTCCTCCTCCAAATAAATCTAACGTTGAAGATATCGTCACCAGCTTCAACCGCTATGTCTTCAAAGGGGCGACTTGTTTGTCTGATAGGGGGATCAGTTTTTCGTTCAAGCAACCCATCTCCGCGCAGCCCTTGGCAGTTACCAAGAGAGCCCACGAGTATCAGGATTTTTGAAGGCGTCGAGCTTTGAACTTTCTTTTGCGCGAGTCTTCTCCCCCTCGTGATCTGACTGTCCAAGATCTTCGAGAACTCCATGCGTCTGGTCGGGTCAAGCTTGATGATGTCGTGGCTGCTGAGCATCGTCTCGTTCCCGCTAACAAAGGTCGCTCGGATCCGTGGTGATCTCTTGGGCCCCGTACGATGGTCATGAACCTGCGAAGCCAAAGAAAGAGGCGTTTTCTGACCGAAAACCTCCGCGATTAAATGTGAAGACGTCCACTAGTCCTTCGGCGCCCCAGGTACTTGCTATATATATATATTTTGTGCTTTTTCTGTTATGTCATTATGTTTCCACGCTTTATGTTGATTGAGATGGATGGCGGAAATCACTTCCCTAGGGAGCTCCTCCTTCCAATCGCTTAGGGTGGAAAACCCCTTCTTATGTGATGGAGGAATACTTAAACATGCCCGAATGTGATTGGATTGAGAGTAGTTTAAAGAAGAAAGCCAGGCGGGAGGCGAATCAGTCTTCTGCTCTGCGCCCTTGTTCCTCTGCTAATACTGTGCCTTTTCAGTCATGTCAAAGTCATAGGAGGAGTGCATCGCAACCCCCGAGGGACGTGAGCGGCAGCCCAACTCCCTCGTTTGTGGAGTTGAGAGGTTTGGGGGTTACCCTCCCTTCAGGGGCTGGCTGGGTATCGCCGCGCCTTTATGTATCATCAATTCACCCTCTTAGGGCTGAAACTGTTCGTGGCAGGGGTGAACTTCCGGTGTCTCCCAGTGCCTTTTTGCAATCAATGAGCCCTTCAGGATCTAGTCGATCAGTTTTTGGTGGGTCCTCATCCCACGTGGCATTAGACGTTAATAATCCTGCAGGTAGCTTCCTATTTAATACGTGTCTTTGTTTTTGTCATTCCTCTCTCTTTACCTTCCTCTTCTCACCTTTTATATATATATATATAAATCTAAGTTGGTTTTGCAATGGTGCTCATTTCTCATTTGTCAGGTTCCACTAGTGACTCTTAATCTTCCTCTAGTTCCTCCGCGTCTCGTCCTAAAGTTGCTGATACTCCGCTAGGCTCGTCGATTCCCGAGGTTGGGTTTCCTCCTTTCTCCTTCCCTTGTTATTTATTACATTTTTGTTGTTCATTTTCCCTTCCTTTCGTTGACATGTTGCTGTTGGTGTTAGGACATGGGTAAGAAAAGAAAAGAGACCGCAAAACCCGACATGGACAATGCCAGGCACGTGGTCCCTAGTGGCGATGGGTACTTTAAGCGCACTAAAGTGGATGATGGCAGTTCGTCTGTTCTTACAGATAAGCAGGCTAACGTTCCTCCTACTGATGCTCCTACCAGCCCTGTTGTAACGGCAGACCCAGAGGACGCGCAGTTTCGCTTCCCTTTGGTGGTGAGTGTTGCCGATGCTGGGGTGGATCCTTCTACCCACACTCTTGTTCACGGCTTCTGGGTTCCAACTACTCTTGCTGCTACTTATAGAGACATTGTCAAGCGCGGCGGCGGTCATATGGCGAAGGTGGGTCTATTGGGTATTCCTATCTTGTGCTACATGACTAGGAATCTCCTGGAGATTGCGGACCAGCTTGCACATGTAGGGGATGATCCTGTCGACGAGGCAAGGTTGCGTAGCTGGGAAGCTTCTGTACAATCTACGCTTAATGTCAATTTTCCCGTGGCGTGGTTGAAGGAGCTGTTGGTAAAGGTAAAGAGTCGCAATGATCCTCGCGGTCGTCTTACCAGCCAAATTTCTCAACTGGAGGGGAAGCTTCAAAAGTGCTCGGAGACGACTTCTAGTAAGAGGGTGGTGTTGAACCTGTTACTTACAGATGTTGGCTTGGAAAATGACGAGGTATTGCGAGCCGAGGCTGCCGAAGCGGATATCCTTGCTGAGCTCGAGGAGAAACGGCGGGAGTTGGAGAAGCTTTGATTTTTTTTTCTTTTGTTGGACTTGATCTTCGTTTAGACTTGATGTTTATTGTGGGATGCTGGTGTTCGAATTATTTTCTTTTGCTGGTATTTCATTATGGGATACTTCGTTGGTGGTTATATTAATTTTTCTTACCGCTGACATTTTGTCGACTGTTTTATATTCGTGAATATGCATGTGAGGAAATAGTCAAAATTGTTGTTTTTAGCTTGAAGGTGTTATTATGTTCGTTTGTAGTAAAGGATTGCTGGGTGGGGTGGACGCGCCCCCGTTTTTTTTTTTTCGAGGGTGGTAAGGTAAGCGTTAGTTAAACGCGCGCCTACTCCCCTCTTTTTTTTTGTTTATTGTTTTTAGAGGGTTTTAGGGTAAGCGGGCGTTATTAAAACGCGCCTATTCCCTCCTTAAGGGGTGTTGGGCGGGGCTGGCGTTAGTTAAACGCGCCTACACCCCCCTTTTTTTTTGTTTCCTTCCATTTAGAGGGATGTTGGGTTGGAGGGCGTTGATAAAACGCGCCTTTTCCCATTTTTTCTTTTCGTGCACATTGGTCGGTTGGGTGCCTTTGGCGTTACTGGAGCCTTTTGTCGGTCAACCGAGCGCCTTTAGCAGCCCCGGGAACTTTTGTAAATTTCGTCAGTATATTAGGCGCCCTTGGATATCCTGAGACCTTTTGTCAGTCAACCGGGCGCCTTTAGCATCCCCGGGACCTTTTGTAAATTTCGTCAGTCAATCAGGCGCCCTTGGCTATCCACGAGACCTTTTGTCAGTCAACCGGGCGCCTTTAGCATCCCCGGGACCTTTTGTAAATTTCGTCAGTCAATCAGGTGCCCTTGGCTATCCTGAGACCTTTTGTCAGTCAACGGGGATCCTTTAGCATCCCCGGGACCTTTTGTAAATTTCGTCAGTCAATTAGGTGCCCTTGGCTATCCTGAGACATTTTGTCAGTCAACCGAGCGCCTTTGGCATCCCCGGGACCTTTTGTAAATTTCGTCAGTCAATCAATGCCTTAGCGCCTTTTGGCTATCCCGAGACCTTTTGTCGGGTGGTGGCAACCGTTATTCCATTGCCCCTTATCTATCTCGTTCGCCTTTTCCTACACCCTGCAAACTTTCAACTTCATCCCCGTCATGACCGGTTAGAGAAGATTTGTTTTCGATCTGTGATGTCTCGTTAATCCGAAATCTGATGATTTTGGGCCGTGAACAATTTGTAATGTGATGGTTTTCGTGAAGATGGTGAGGGTTTCCCTTGGAAATCTATCTTGAGAAGAGTTACCGAATGGGTTTACCCACAAGAAGTAACTTTTGTCATCAGGAGAAGGTGATAGAGAGAGAGTTAGCCATGGCAAAGATTCGGGAGGATTAGCCAAGGTCGGGCAATTTTTGCCTTTGGCAAGGGGCAACCGATGGCATTGCAAGATGGACTAGCTTGAACCGAGGTTGCCATTTGGAAGGTGGTTGACCTGATTGAGCCGGTTTTTGATGTGAATGTTCAAGGTGCGGGCTTGTCAAGATGCAAACACAGTTTGGGCAGAGCAAAGGAGGCAAAGTGGTTCCATGGAACTGCTGGCAGTCGAGTTCCAGAGTCAAGGGGCTAGTGCTTGACAGGGAACAACGGGTGGAATTGATGCTCGTGCACTTGTGGAGATGGTGATGTCTTAGTGCCGGCATGAATTTGTGCATCAGAGTATTGCGCATTGCCGCAAATGATGGCCTTGAGATGAGCCAGAGAAGGCTTAAGAATAAGCTTGAACTAACTGAATTGGGATGTTGTTGCGGTTTTCTAGTATTGAGCCGCATCTGATAGTTGTTTATGAATTAGTGTTTGATTGAAGCTTGAACTACGTCCTTGAGCCGTTTTTATACTGAGAGAAATTGTGGCCATCATGGTTGTTATCACGAGTTATGGGAGTCAAACATGGTGTCAAAGTCTTTGGTGCTTCTAGGCGAGAATGGAAATCTTGGGTACCGGTAATGATGCAGGAAGATAGAATTGGTGTTTGGGCTCACATAAAGTGGAGCTGAATGAGATAAGGAAGGCAATGGTTGTGTGAATGTGTGAAGCAATCGCATAAATATGGAATTGGTGTAGAACCTGGTGGGTGGAGTCATGGTCTCGAATTAAAGATGCAAATTACGGATGGTACTTATGCAAGGTGGGTCATTTCTTGTGCGCCGGAGAATAAGTAGGCACTATAAGAACTTAGCCGAATGGTGCATTACAGGCTATGTTCGAAGCTGCCGAGAGATTGTGACAAGATGAATCGATGCGGCCATTATGGAATCTAATTATGCAAATTTTGATCTCGGCGGCCAAGCCTAGCTGAGTCGGATCATCATTCCCACCACATCTGATGGAGATGACTCAATCGAAGTTAAGCCATTGAGTTAACTATTCCAGGCACGCCGGCCTGATCGGCAGTTTGACCCGACCGTCAGGAGCCGTTGACCGGTGACTTTGCCGGCCAATGGGCCGTTTCTCGGTGATTTTAGCCGATTTCCGACCACAATACCTGATTCCGGCGACCCTTTCGGGCGTATTTTACTAGGTGGACTCTCACCTAATGGACTTCTTAATTTTAGAAGTCGAGAAAGCTATAAAAGGGAAGGACTTCAACTTAGGGGATATCTTATTCTTAGAATTCTTTGTAAAAGCCACTTTTGTTTACGCTTAGTGGTTTGGTTTTGTTCTTCTTCTTCCTTGTTTTATTATTGAATATTGATGATGATGAACTCCATAGCTATGAGTAGCTAAACATATTATTGGTTATGGGATAAAAGTTGATTTCTCAACATGCTTTTGATTCAATGAATTAGTTTTGTCTCAAGAATTATTGTTTGTGATTCACAATTGTAGTGTTATAAGATTTGAAACTTGTTAGGTTGAGTCCGGAATCATCCGATTTGTGTTCATCTACAGAGCTATATTAGGTTTTCAATACGACTTTCTAAGTAAAGATAATTGTGGTTAGTGTCATCATCCTATTAGTCACAAATGAATCATAACTTTTGTTAAATTGCTTTTACACATTCGTTTGCATTGATGAGTCTTACCTCCATAAAACTTAATGCTCTTAGGGAGTTAAACTTAATTGTGCTTTTACTTTAGGTTGCTTCGAGAAGAATTCACATATGCATCTTTAATGTGGTTGTGATGAAAACAGTGGGAATTAACGGGTTATATCCTTTTAATAAATACGAGATTAAATACCAATTCTAATCATTGATGAAAATACATGTTTGTGAATGATACTTCCCTTGACCAATATCTTCTCCTTATTGATTTCTCAAACTATTTACTTTGCTTTCAACTATTTTTATTTCTTAAACAACATACCTTGGGTTACTTTAGAACCGGTGTCAACAAACGCCTACTCTGTGGATACGAACTCTTCCTTTACCTTGTGCTTCATTTAAATTTAGTGCGAAGAAAGTGAAATTATTTTTGACGGATTGGACACACGACAATTTTCTTGCCGCTGCACGATACGGCTTGTTATTAAGTTTTTGTTTCTTTTTTACAATTTCTCATCTTTGCTTTTCGGTTCTTGTCTTGTTTCTCACTTTTTATGAGGAATTATTTCAGGTGCTTATTTCTATGGAAGGAGCATATTGACAATCAATACGGGTTTCAACCTCAACAATGTGACAACTACCAATTTAATGGGTATAATCAAACCATTCATTGGTTATGACAATATTCCATGGAACCTTGTGGTTTTCTAACAACCTTATGGCGGGTATGTGTGTGAACAACAAGGATGGAGGATTCTTATGCTTGTGAACAAAAAGTCTCTCTTAATTTTATAGACAAAGTTTCCAACTTTACAAGAGGAATTTCAAAAGCAAAAGAGACTACAAACGAGCAACTCCAAGAACTTCTCGTGGAAGGCATGACTATCTGCGAAGAGGCATTGATCAATACAAGGAAGATATGGATAATTCTAATGTGCATATGGTTTGTGATGAATATTTGATTGATGCTTAATGTTGAAAAAGGCCAATTTGGGCACTTTAAGGGATAATTGTGTAGTTAACTCAATCCTTGATCGTAATAATGATCATTCACCTATTCAAAAGGATGAGTTAGAGATTAGTACACACTAAATTGTGAGGAACAATCTATGTTGGGACCTTTTGTAAATTTCGTCGATTATCTCTCTCTACACCAACAGGTCCATCCATCATCATCAACAAGAGGAGCATCACAACTATTTTTAAAACAATGCAGTATAAAATGGGCGGTTGATTTGAGTAAAGCAACAAACAGGGGAGCATAATTTTTATAAGTTGGAGACTATATGGCGGAAATTATTAGGATGAGAATCGAGAAGTCTGCAAGACATATAAGTTGTGAAGATTCAAGCGGTAAAGTACTTACACCATGGCATTGTTTGAAGTTTCAGCTTAGAGGAAATATCAATCGCGCCTTTGGCTATCCCGAGACCTTTGTCAGACCTTTTGTCAACCGAGCGCCTTTGGCATCCCCGGACCTTTTGTAAATTTCGTCAGTCAATCAGGTGCCCTTGGCTATCCTGAGACCTTTTGTCAGTCAACCGAGCGCCTTTGGCATCCCCGGGACCTTTTGTAAATTTCGTCAGTCAATCAGGCGCATTTGGCTATCCTGAGACTTTTGTGATGCTTACTCATTGATTATGAAAGCGGGTTTTTTTTTTTAAGAAAAACAAAAGAATAAATAAAGTTGCTTACAATTCGCTAGCTCATACTTCGATTCTTCCCTTTCCCTTTTCCTTTGGGTTAGTGACGGGGAAACAGATCATGCACGATTGTTTGTTTCGTGTTTTCGAACTCCCCGGCCACCCGCTTTCGTTCAAATATGCTTCTAATGACAAAGCATTCTTCCGTCGGGTATCCCATCCTCCGATGATAATGACAATAATTAGGCGATCTTTTGTCCATCTTGTTGATATCCACTGTGGTTGAGGGAAGTTGAATTTCTCCTTCGGCGATCCATTGATTTAAAAGTTTGACTACGCGATCTTTGCTACAAGGGAGAGGGGGTGGTATTTTATGGTCGCATCTTCCTCTTCCGCCCCTTCCTTGGTTCCTGCTGTCGCTTTGGGACCGACCCCTATTTTCCCTGCTGACACTGGGCCTTGCATCAAATGAGGCTTCTGCCACGGCGCCAATCGTAGTACGCCAGATAGAGTCTTTGGGCGATTCTTCTATGCAGTCGGCGATCCTATCAGCTGCTTCTTCTAGTTCTACAAAGGTCTGGAACTTGAAATTAATCAGACCCCCTTTGAAGGCTGGGATCATTCCTCGTACACAAATTTTGACGAGTGCTTCCTCGTTGATGTCTTCGTGGCAATCCAATGTCAATCGTCGGAACTGCGAGATGTATTTTCCTACTTCTTCTCCTACCCGCTGTCCACTCTTGCTTAGGTCTATTGTTGTAATCTTTCTTTTCGCCGAATAAAACTTCCCGAGAAAGAGTGCGGACAAGGTTTTCCAGGAATCCACGCTCTCTTCTTTTAGATTTTCATACCAGGAGAACGCTGTGCCCGTGAGTGACTTGGGAAATTCTTTTAAGCATAGTTTTTCATCATTGGCTCTGTCGCTCATGATTGATAGAAATCGGCTGAGATGTTCCCGCGTGTTTCCCTGGCCTTCGTATATTTTGAATTTTGGGGAGGTATAATCTTCGGGGTATGAGTACCCTCGGATGTGTGCGGGATATGGGCTACTCACGCGGCATCGGTTGTCTTGTTTTATTACATGGTAGTTTTGCTCTAGGTATTCGGCGATCTCCTTTTGTGCTGCTACTGCTGTCTTATCAGCCCTGCGTCTATCATCTTTTCTTGTTTCTTCAGGGACACTTTGTCCTACTTCAACTGCTTGTGTTATCCAGTTTTCCAACTCCTGTCTCCTCCGAGCACGTTTCTTCAGTTCTTCTTGCATGCCTTATAGAGTTAGTGGCGTGGGTTTCGCTGGTAGAGCTTTATGGTTCACCAATTGCTTGATGACACCTAGGATCAGTGTTTCTTCTTCGCTGTCATCGTCCTCTAATGTTACCTGGTCGAGGTTAATGGGATGGTCGGCCGCTTGATCTCCTGTAGTACCCGAATCGATGCCTCCTATGTGTGTCATTTGTAAGCTAGGCACGAGCCTCCGGGTGTGGTCGCCAAATGTTGAGGGTTGAATTTCAGTTTAGGTTCTACCCGTCCTAACTATTACACATGAACTCACAATTCCAATAATAGTAAGAGAGAGAGTTGTCTTTCCATTGTACCTCGTCCTTTCTTTTATAGGCTTTCCTAAAAGCCCCTCTTTTTACTACTTCATGACACATGTCCTAATACCTCTTAATTACCCTTAATGCCATTCTTTAACATAACCCCTTCCTTCTTCATTAATTCCTCCTTTATCCTCCCATATTTTATGGGTATCTTCTATTTGGGCTTGGGTTTAGTCCCCAAGTCCTACATCTTAACCCAAGTTCACCTCTATTCTTAGGGGCATCTCCAACTCGTTAAGGGGATATTTTTTCATGTATCAACAGCTGGGATCCAACTATAACCGGATTTATTCGATTGATTAGTTGCGTGAGATCGGTAACACCTAATAGTTCTCTTGAGATCTATTTTGATTGTTACAAATCCGAATCTTATTACTTAGGTAATAGATATTGGATTGATCTAACCAGGCAAAGGATTTTATTATTTAAACGGAAGAGCCTTTGCATATGACTTGAGATATCTTTATCTGGAAAGAATCAATAGAGTTGTTACCAAACAGATTTGTTGTTCCTTTACTGTTTGGAATACGATCCACATGAATTGTTCTAGTGCGTGCACTTATTGAATGTCGGAAGCGCATGGATACTGAAGAAACTAAGTGAACTAGGTTTAGTTTCTTGGTCACAACTATACGAAGTTGGTTTAGATTTTGTACATCGGCTTAATTCTGAGAGTATTCAATTCTGGACTAGGTCCCGGGGTTTTTCTGCATTTGCGGTTTCCTCGTTAACAAAATCTTGATGTGTCTTTTACTTTTCTATTTCCGCAATTATAATTGTTTATTATAATTAAAAGTAAAATACACAAACGTTAACTCCGTATTACTTGATAGTGATCTCATAGAGTTTGGTTAAGTCCGAACCTATTATCAACTAATCACACTTTGATTGTTGTATTGTCTCGATCTCGTATTCATAGACGATCACACAAAGTGTGAATACCGATTTTTCGTATTGTCTCGACGTTGTCCATAGACAATCACTTTCGGTAAGAGGACTTATAGGTGGATATTTTAAAGATTGTGGTGTATTTGGGTACCCTCGTCTTTTCATATACATAATTATGTTTCATTTCACTAGTTGAAAAGAAATAGTGATGCATACCATAAAACCCTAGTCACCGACTCTCTTATTGCATTAAGTTACTTTAGATTATTTTTCTCATTGTTTCTCCATTCTAAAAATCTCAAGAAAATATTGTTCCTGGTTGGTTGAGAATATTGATTATTGGTATTTCTACCGCTCCCTGTGGGTTCGACCTGTACTTGCCTCCGTCTACTAGTTAGACACCGTGCGATTGAGGTATTATTATATAAGGTTTTCTAAATCCTATCAGATCCCAGTCGATCAAGATGTGTGCACAAATAATGAGATACGGAAACCAATAAGAAAAAATCTTCTTGTCTTCAAATCTTCAATTGCCTTCTTATGTATACCTGCACACCACAAACTAGAATCCACTTATGATCGATAACACACAAAACAAAGTCAATTTACAATGGATGATCACAAGTTGTCTTTAAATCTAAAAATAGTTCTAAAGATCCCGTCAATACTTTGATCTAGTTTGAGTGACCCTTATGTCAGAAGAGAAGGCTCTCAAGAATAATCAAAGGTGCAATCAAAGTTTTAACAACTGTTAGTCAATCAAATCAATAATCGAAAACTAAAATAACAATGCAATTATCTAGTTTCCCACCAGCGGTACTCGTAGAGCTTCTTGATCCCACAGAAATCTTTAAACGAGCGTTCGTAAGATATTTCGCCTAGTTAGGATACTTTCCTCTCCGGATAGACGGCTCCACTAGAAACAACACTAATGAAGTTTGCATGGCTCTTACGATAGTTTGCAAGAAATGCAAACTCAACTATTTATAGACCAAGGTTTTTTGGACAACAAGGAAATTCCAAAACTGAAAATATTCTCAAGATATGCAATAAGTACCTAATTTCGGTTTTCCTATTTCCAACCAATATCCAACCTGTAATTCCAAAATCTCTCATTAGAAAATATCTAATATTGGTTTAGCACTTAAGTAATATAACTTTCCAAGAGATATGTTTTGATTTGCTGGAAAATCAAAAGCATATAATCAAAAATCTTAATTAAAAGATTCTAAATATTTCGGATCGGGATCACCTTGAGTATCAAGGAATATATGTAGACAATAAAAGATAAGAATTGTATTCATGTCCAAAATATGTCGACATCCGAAACTTTCCTATTATGCAAACCCTAATTCCAAACTCACACAAAACCGTAAAGTAATATGTGAATATGAAGGATCGGTTTTTCTCTTGGGAACGGTTCTACCATGATTCCTAACATAGGTTAAAATCAGTTCTACCAAGTCACCAAATATAGGCAGCTAGGGATCGGTTCTACGATAACTCCCAATAATATTTAGGATCGGTTCTACCAAATATCCAATATATGTAAGGATCGGTTCTACCATGACTCTCAACAATAGTTAAGATCGGTTCTACCATGCATCCCAAAATAGGTAAGGATCGGTTCTACCAAGACTCTCAACATAAGTCAAGATCGGTTCTACCGCATATCCCAAACTAGGTAAAGATAGGTTCTACCATAGTTCTCAACATAATTCAAGATTGGTTCTACCAAAGTTATTACGTATGTTCAAATTGGTCATCCAATAGATCTTCAATAAAAACCGGACCAAAACGCCTATTGATTTCCTTTCGATTACGAAATAAGTTTGGTATATGTACTTCCTTTAAATATATGTAATTAAACATAGTTTCCTAGGTGTTGATGGTGGTTTTTAAACAAAGGGTAAAATCGTAAAACCCCAAATAACCTAATGTCACCGGTGACACATTTATTAGGATATTTAATGCATGCAGTCAGTAATTAATAGGGGGTATTTTTTCAAATTAGGGTTACAACGAACAAAACCCTAATTCCCCTCCGTGCCAATGGCAAATCATGCCAACCACACCTAGCCCAAGCTAGCCGCGCCATGCCAAACGCACTCTGCCTTGGCCCTAGCTATGCTAGTCACACCAAACGCGCCAAAGCATGCCAACCATGCTAGCCGCACCTCCGTGCCAATGGCAAATCATGCCAGCCACACCTAGCCCAAGCTAGCCGCACCTCCGTGCCAATGGCAAATCATGCCAGCCACACCAAACGCGCCAAAGCGTGCCAACCATGCTAGCCGCACCTCCGTGCCAATGGCAAATCATGCCAGCCACACCTAGCCCAAGCTAGCCGCACCTCTATGCCAGTGGCAAATTATGCCAGCCATACCAAACGCGCCGAAGCATGCCAACCATGCTAGCCGCACCTCCGTGCCAATGTCAAATCATGCCAGCCACACCTTGCCCGACCTAGCCGCGCCATGCCAAACACACTCTACCTTGGCCCTAGCTACGCTGGTCACGCCACGCCAAGCCAAACACCCTTACCTTGGCCCTAGCCGCGCCATGCCAAAGTAGCGCCCGCACCTAGGCTTGCAAACCATGCAACCTAGGCCAAATTGTCCACGCATGCCATTGGTACATGCCAACACGCTCGCTGGTATCTTTTTCTACCAGGGCGCGACCCAAATTGGCCACGCATGCCATTGGCACATGCCAACACGCTCACTGGTAGCTTTTTCCTACCAGGGCGCGACCAAAATTGGCCACGCATGCCATTGGCACATGCCAACACGCTCGCTGGTAGCTTTTCCTACCAGGGCGCGACCCAAATTGGCCACGCATGCCATTGGCACATGCCAACACGCTCGCTGGTATCTTTTCCTACCAGGGCACGACCCAAATTGGCCACGCATGCCATTGGCAAATGCCAACACGCTCGCTGGTAGCTTTTTCTACCAAGGCGCGACCCAAATTGGCCGAGCATGCCATTGACACATGCCAACACGCTCGCTGGTAGCTTTTTCTACCAAGGCGCGACCCAAATTAGCCACGCATGCCATTGGCACATGCCAACACGCTCGCTGGTAGCTTTTCTCACCAGGGCGTGGCCCTAATGGCCGCGCATGCCATTGGCACATGCCAACACGCTCGCTGGTAGCTTTTTCTACCAGGGCGCGACCCAAATTGGCCACGCATGCCATTGGCACATGCCAACACGCTCGCTGGTAGCTTTTCTTACCAGGGCGCGACCCAAATTGGCCACGCATGCCATTGGCACATGCCAACATGCTCGCTGGTAGCTTTTCCTACCAGGACGCGCACCAAATTGGCCACGCATGCCATTGGCACATGCCAACACGCTCGCTGGTAGCTTTTCCTGCCAGGACGCAACCCAAATTGGCCACACATGACATTGGCACATGCCAACACGCTCGCTGGTAGCTTTTCCTACCAGGTCGTGACCCAAGTTGGCCACGCATGCCATTGGAACATGCCAACATGCATCGCTGGTAGCTTTTCTTACCAGGACATAGCCCTAATGGCCGTGTGTGACATTTACACATGCCAAACACGCACGATGGTAACCTAACTTGCAAACCGTGCAACCTACCATCAAGGCATTCCGCACACGCCATTGGCACTTGCCATACACGCCACTAGCAGCTCTGGCATTGCCACTTACACTCAACGTACAACTTACCACCAAAGCATTCCGCACATGCCATTGGCACATGCCACACACGCCACTAGCATCTCTGGCGTTGCCACTTGCACTCAAGGTGCAACCCGCAACAAAGGCATTCCGCACATGCCAGTGGCACATGCCACACGCGCCTCTAGCAGCGCCACTTGCACTCAAGGTGCAACCAACACTCGAGACATCAACACAAACTTTGGGATGCTTTCTAGGGTTTTGGTTTGGCGGTCACAGCATGCAGCGTACACTACGCTCACATTAAGAAAGCGTGAATAGGAATAAAGCGGTCAAATAAATGAGGAAATAATGGTGAAAACGTTTTCACCCATAAACACCTTGCGGTTACCACCTCCTCCCATTATTTCACCCTTTACTCTCTTCCTTCATGAGGCCAGGGTACGTTTCAGCCTCGCCTTGTATAAATAGGTCTTACCTATTTCCACCAGACGACAAGTCTCGGTCAGGAGAAAAACACAACACTCTCAGAAAAGGCAACTTTGCAAGCTCTCCAAAAAAGCTTTCATCTCTTGCAAGCTTCCGAAGCTTTCACTTTCTACATACAAGTCGAGATACTACTCTCTCGGGGTATTCTGGTCTCAACACCTTTCTTTGCTTCCCTCCCCAAATCAAACTTTCTCCTCCACTTTGTGACCGAAGCAAGTATGGAACGGCCATTTCTTGGTTTAGGCCGGACTTGTACAGATTGATCTCTCGAATCTAGAAAGTGCTCACGTGCAGCACATTTGTTTAGGGTTTAAACCAGTTTCTCACTCACCTACCGAATTTACCGAAATCGGTGGAAACGATTTTTACCCATAAACAATTGGCGACCACAGCGGGAGGATTGATCTTTCGGTTACAACATCAAATTCCGTTTTAATCCTCAAATTTCGCGCAAGCATGGTCGGCCATCAGGCCATCTCCACAAACATTGATCCCGCTCAAGATCATGATAACTCGTCGGTTTCTGGAAGAAATATGACCAATGAAGAGGTCCCAAGATTGGTTGACCTGATGCGAGCTCAGCAGATCCATGCCAAAAACATGGATCTAATGAAGGATGCGATTAACATCATACTCGACTTCCTCATCAGCCTAACATCGGAGCTAAGTGGTTCATGTTCCCCATGAGATCAAGAGCAGGGGACTGACATCCCGAATGAGCATTCTCAAATCAATGGTTTCGTCACTGACTGGAAGCCAGCGGACCAGGAGGCGACCATGTTGGTAGAAAACTTATGTGAATTGCTACACCTCTCCAAGGACCAGTAGTAGAAACATTCTGCTGCTATTAACCGAATAGCACTGAACGCGTCACTAGTTCTCGCACCCACGGGGACTCCAAGGATCCCCTTAAGATCCACCAACAATATTGTTTTCACCGATGACGACATGATGGTAAAAGACGGTCACAACCGGCCTTGCATGTTACGGCTCTCGTCAGGAACATAGAGTTTCGAAGAGCGCTCATTGACACGGGTGCATCTTCCAATGTCATCACTCTCAAGACACTTAAAGCTGCCAGGGTGCGACCTAACGAGATCGTACGACAACCCACTACGATGACGGATTTCGAAGGCAACCAAACTAGCACGTACGGCTACATCAACTTGGAGCTGGCAGTAGGGCCGATTCAATCAAGCGTGAAGTTTGAGGTGATTGAAAAAAAATCAGACTACCACATGATACTAGGAAGGCCGTGGCTGCACAATCTCAAGATCGTTCCTTCAACATACCACCAATGCTTGAAAACAGTACTGAATGGAGAAGTTGTCCGCATCCCTGCGTCACTATCCCCCTATGCACCAGTCTACTGCGTAGAAGCACATGGGCCGAAGGAAGGTTCAAAAGGCGTGACGACCAAGATTCACAGTTTTCTGTTACCAAAATGGACATCGCTCAGAGATAGCGACAAACTGGAGATGCTCCACAGAGGAGACCGCCCTCCCATCGTCTCATCAGAAGGAAGACTCGCCAGTCTCCTGCCACCGGGCGTAACCCGTGCCCGCACCAAGCGAGAATGCACCCTTACCGCAGGACAAAGCAAAAAGGGAAAACTCACACATTACCACCGCTGTTATCAATTAGCAGGGGAGACCATGACCCGGTCTCTCCGCCCGAAAGAATGTTTTCACAATAACCGGGAGGAAGTTCCGTACGCCCCTCGGAAAGCTGCAAGACGGGACCGACTTAACCACCGACGAACTCGAAATCACAATATAGGGAATGAGGAATTCCCGCGACCCGTTCTGATCAGTTCGACTCTACATTCTGCAGAACGCTCAAAGTTAGTCGACCTCTTCAAAGAATACCAGGACGTTTTCGCATGGACTTACGAAGAAATGCCTGGCTTGGATGAAAAAGCGGTCACCCACCATCCGCACGTGGTACCCGGATCCAAACCAGTCAAGCGGCCTCCAAGACAATTCGACACGACGTAGAAGAACAAATCAAGGCGGAGGTCCGAAATTACTAGCCGCTGGTTTTGTCAAACCTATTCACCATCCCACCCGGTTGGCCAATATCGTTCCGTTAAAAGAAGAATGGTCGGATCGGGTGTTGTGTCGATTCGAGAGATCTAAACAAGTGCTGCTCTAAAGATGATTTCCCGCTCCCTAACATCGACATGCTGGTAGACGCTACCAGTGGACATGGTATGTTCTCTTTCATGGATGGATATAACGGCTACAACCAGATAAAGATGTATGAGCACGACGCGAGTAAGACTACTTTCCGAACCCCTCTCGGAAACTTCTATTAAACCGTAATGCCTTTCGGTCTGAAGAATGCTGGCGCTACTTACCAACGCGCCATGACTACCATCTTCCACGATATGATGCACAAGCAAGTCGAATATTACGTAGATGATGTGGTAGTTAAATCGAAGACTCGAGCGGATCATCCGGAAACGCTACGATAAGTGTTCGAAAGATGTCGCGAATACAAGTTGAAGATGAATCCTTTGAAATGCGCCTTTGGTGTCTCTTCGGGGAAGTTCTTAGGATTCCAAGTAACGGCCGCAGGGATAAAAGTTGACCCAGTCAAGACGCAAGCTATCCTCACGATGCCGCCACCACGAACCGCAAAAGAGCTCCAGAGTTTCATGGGCAAGGTAAACTACATTCGTCGCTTCATACCGGGGCTGGCACAGCTCATTACTGCGTTCACCCCTCTGCTGAAAAAAGGAGCGAATTTCACATGGACTACGTCTCAACAAAAAGCGTACCAGAAGATCCAACAAACGCTGTCCTCCCCGACCGTCATGAAGCCTCCTATGCAAGGGAAGCCACTATGTCTTTACACAGCCTTTAGCGATACCGCCATTGGATCCCTCCTCGCTCAAGAAGACGACAAAGGAATTGAATATCCCATATATTACTTCAGTCGAATGTTGAGAGACGCTGAACTCAGATACCCCAAAGCAGAAAAGGCATGTTTAGCGTTAATTTATTCCATCCAGAAGTTCAGGCACTACCTCCTCTCCAACAAGGTGGTGTTAATATCCAAATCGAGACCCCTGTAAAGTTCCTTCTCTCGAAACCCGCCCGATAGGGAGGCCGGCTAAATGGCTCCTGCAATTGTCGAGTTCGACATAACGTGCGTTTCCCCGAGGGCCATAAAAGGACAGGCCGTTGCAGACCTGTTAGCAGCATTCCCAGGAGAAAACACCGCAGAGTTACGAGAAGATCTCCCGGGAGACCTTCCGGATATCTTCTTAGTCGAAAAAGAAGCATGGCTGCTGTTCTTCGACGGCTCTTCCACCCCCAACACTAATACCGGAGGAGCGGGTGTGGTACTAGTATCTCCTGCTGGAGAAGTCTTCTCGCACTCTTTCAAGCTAGACTTTCCATGCACCAATAGCTCAAATTTGAATACGAAGCCTTCCTCATTGGACTATCACTAGCTAAACGAGCCGGGCCACGCGTTTGGAGATAAGATGAGATTCCAAATTACTCATCAACCAGGTAAACGGGATTTACGCATTGAAAGAACTGACGCTGGCACCATACAGGGCTGAAGCACAAAAACTATTAAATTATTTCGCCGAAGCAACCATCACACATGTCGGCCGTAGCAGTAACAAGCATGCTGACTGCCTAGCTACACTAGCATCAAAGATACAGTTCGAAGGATCCGAGGAAACCCTGACAGTAAAACGGCGAACCATAGCTTCAACATGGCTTTCACAAACTGAGAAATCCAAGGACGATGACTGGAGAACTCCTATCATTCAAGAACTCAACAACTCACTTTTCCAAGGGAAGGTCGACCTCAAGACTTTACGGAATTTCTTTATGCTTCAAGATGTTCTGTATCATCGAAATCCAGACAACTCTCTGTCAAGGTGTCTCGGAAAAGAGGAAGCACAACAACAACTTGAACATAATCATACCGAAGTCTGTGGAATAACATCAGTAGTAACCCTCTATCGTCGTTTACAACGACTTGGATACTATTGGCCGGAGATGGAAGCCCAATCCCGATTACTCCAGAAGGCGTGTCCCAATTGTCAGGCGCCCCCATGTCAGACAAATTTCCTCAACATCAGTCACACTGGGGACTGGCAGGAGCCGTACATCGGTTTCCTTCGCGACGGCATTCTCCCTACTGACAAAGAGGATGCGTCCAAGCTAAAACAAAAGTCCAAAAGATTCGTGTTCCATGATGGGGTTTTATATCGCAAGAGTTTCGGAGGAAGTGTCTTTGCGGTGTTTGGGCGGTACAAATCCCGATTATGTTAAGAGAAATGCACAAAGGCGAACACCAAGGGAAACAGAAACTGTTCCTGCAGATACACGAGAGGTACTACTGGCCGACCATGGAAGACGACGCAGCTACTTTCGTTCAGAAATGCCGAGAATGCCAGATTCACGGAAACCTCATCCACGCGCCTCCAACATCCTTACACTCGATAAGTAGCACGTGGCCCTTTTATAGCTGGGGACTCGACATCATTGGGAAGATCAACCCGCCATCCTCAAAACAGCATGAATACATAATAACCGCGACCGAGTACTTTACCAAGTGGGTTGAAGATGTCCCGCTAAAAGGAACCACTGGAGCCACGATCGCGGCATTCGTCAAGGAACACATCATCTGCCGTTTTGGCATACCTAAACACGTCATCACCGACAACGGCACACCTTTTGCTAACAAGCAAGTACAGGAACTACTTAAGAGGTACGGAATTAAACAAGTCTTCTCTACTGTCTATTATCCCCAGGGGAATGGGCAAGCCGAAAGTACCAACAAGACTCTGATCCGAATCCTCAGCCGAACAGTACACGACAATCCCAGGACCTGGCACGAGCAATTGCCGATGGCTCTATGGGCGTACAGAACATCTCCTAGAAGCTCCACCGGCATGTCTCCCTACTCCCTTGTCTACGGTACAGACGCGATCCTCCCAACAGAAATCAAGATCCCGTCTGCCAGAATCGCCGCAGCGAGTGTACCTCAGTGGAATGAAGCCGAATCTGATGAGTGCCAAATATTGCATATTTCTACATCTATTTATTGGCATTTTAACTCATCTTTTGTGTTCATAAATCAGATATTATCCCAAATTCTGTATTTTCTTTGTTTTCAAGAATAAATATTTGTACTAATTAATTTTGTGTTTTTAGGTAATAAATAAAGCTCGGAGAAATTGAGGAGCCAAAAGAGCAAAGAATGGGAGACGAGCGTCTATGAAGCAGAAAGCCAAAGCCCGCGCGCGAATCAGTTGCAACCCAACAAGGAAGACATGGGCTAGAGCTACCCATGACCCGGATCCGAACCCGTTCACCCCGAGCCGTTGAGATCTCACCCAGATGCATCCTACGGTCGCTCCTTCTTGCTCATCGTCCCTTGATGCATCCACTCAACACCGAAACAACCCACTTCTCCCACAACCGTTCAGATATTACCCCTAGATCCTACGCTCGCACACCCCTCACTTCAACTCTCGCTGTCCCCGCTCCACAACAAAACCACCACACCCTTATCCATCGACCATCACCCCATTTCTCCTATTCTCCTTCTCTTTCTTCCCCCGACAACACTGCAGAAGCCTTACCCTTCTCCTCTTCCCCGACCAAGCTCTGAGCAGAGCCACCACCAACACCACCGTCCTTTCCCGACACCATCAGAGCCACCACAGTTATCTATTCCGCCACCCTTAGCTCTATTCATCTCTCACATAGCTTCTCTCGCAACCCCTGAGGCTATGTTAGAGATAAATGGACTTAGGGTTTACTCCTACATCTGATGCATGGCTTGCAGAGGCGATTTGGCAGAGGGAACAAGCAATTTTGATCTTTGGGTTTGTCGAGTAAGCTTTCAATTTCAGTTTTAGGGTTAGAAAGAATTGTGAGGTATAAATTGAAGTTTCTCTGAGGAGAGAGAGTAGCATGTTTTAGGGTTTATTTGTAGAATTTAATTAAAAGTTGTTTTTATTTCTCCTGCATAATGTTCTAAACAATTAAACTAGGGTGTAATGAAACCCTTTGATTTAATATTGAGCAAGTAGATTATCAAATTGTTCTTAATGTGTTTATTGCTTAGGAAAATAGTGAACTATTGAACCAAAGTTGCCTGTGATCACTGGTACTGTAAGAAGACCAGTGATACTAGGGGTAGTTAAGGAGATTTAGTCATCAATTATCCAATTAAGGCCTTCAAGAAAGGTAGTAGAACAAGGTGAAAATTTACAGTGTCTTAATATAAGATCAGAGGGTGGAATTGATCACCCTAGTGTCACAAAATCATCAGTTTTAACACATTGTGCTTAGCATTACCTTAGTTTAGAGTCACAGTCACCATCTCAACTTAGTCGTATCGACAACATTAAACCAAACAACTTTGTCACTTGATAGAAATCAGTTGAAGAAGCTCTTAGATCACTTAAGCACACACCACTTCTCTGTGGGATCGACCTGTGCTTGCCACGCCTCCAATAGGCATGTGCACTTGCAGTTAACGTAGGATAAATCACTTTTGAGCTCCTACCAAGTTTTTGGCGCCGCTGCCGGGGAATTGGTAGTGTGCCCTGTTGACTATAGTGTTTGCTTTACTGATTTTCAGTTCATCCATTGTATATATATGCTTTACAATATTTGCTCTTTTGCACTGATTTGTGTTATCTTAGCTTAAACTTTCGATTTTCCCTGTTAACTTAGCTCAACTTAGCTTAGTCATTTTATTTTATACTCTGCATTGTAATCTCTTTTAAGTATCTTGTCATTATAATTCTAGTTAGGTAGTCCATCTGTTAATCTCTCTTAGTCTTGCATAAGCTACATGTTAGTATAACTTAACTCAACTCTGTTCATATATGCATCATTAGCATAAGTTAAGCTCTTTCCATCATCTCCAACACTACCCTGTAAAGTAACTAGTGGAACTGGTATCATCTCAAGCTTGTAGTCCTCTCTGCATCATTCGTTAGATATTTAACCCCCTGTAGTTTGGTCTGCCCTGAACAGACAACCAAGTACAGTGGTTATCTTCACACTGCAAGTCTTGCTCTTCTCCTTTGATCTGTGCAACATTGAGATTTGAGATTTTTCTCTTGAGTAACAGGTACCTGTGGAGCAGCTGGAGAAAAACCAAGGAGCAGAACCATTGGTGGATTTGCCTAAACCCAGTGTATACTGGTGGTATCATCTTCTACCTTGGCTTACATGAATGTTGACATAGCATGCTGAATGAATGAATGTATGTGAACCATAAATGAATGAATGAATGAATGCATGATAACTTGAGCCTTGCTAGCCCCCTGAAGCTGCAAGTTTTGAGTCACAACTTGGAAAGCCAAGTTGGTCATAGCCGCAAACCTGTATTACCTTTGCTAGTTATTGCTCGTGAGCTCTGTGCTCATCTTTCACTGCCACTGTACTCAGCTCCAGCCCCTGAAGCTGTGAGATCTGAGCCGAGTACTTTTATTGCCCTGTCACATGTGAGTTTGAGCAAACCTTGAGCTTACCCAAGTGTAGTGCTCTACCCTGTTGACTTGCTAAGTCATCTGACCTGCAATCTCTGTGCATACATCTCTGAAGAGGTACTGTGACCATATGACCTTGCTGACACCCTCTGAGCATCACTTTGTAAAGGCTAGCATTGATTATTTGCTTTGTTTCATCCGCTAAGTCTGTAAAATTCATATCCGAAATGCTTTGAACTTTTACTCGCTTTGAAGTGTTAGCATCAATCCACGCAATTTATTTGTGAATGAGCTTTTGCAAACTTGTGTTATTTGCATACTTGTATGAATCAGTTTCTGCAATTGGTATGGTTTGAAGTGAATGTTGAGTAGCAGATATAGTGATAGCATTTAGATTGTTTTTCAAATACACACCCTGGCACATGCTTCACCATTGAGTGAGCACATCCATCAAACCTGTGCACCATACACAATTTTTAAACTCTTTTGTTCTCCTGCCACTCGAGTCAGGCATCACTCTGCGTGTCTTTGCAATTTGTGTGAGAGTCTTGTGACTAGAGCTGCACATTACCTGCACTGTGCCTTGCCAGTGCTGTGTAAACCTGTGCTGTGCTGTGACCAAGTTGTGCTGTATTGATAAGCACAAGTTG
>JAJJWW010010640.1:0-40909 GCA_023531295.1 Papaver armeniacum | reverse complement strand
CAGACACTACGCTCACATTAAGAAAGCGTGAAAAGGAATAAAGGGGTCAAATAAATGAGGAAATAATGGTGAAAACGTTTCACCCATAAAAACCCTCTTACCACCTCCTCTCATTATTTCACCCTTTACTCTTCCTTCATGAGGCCAGCACGTTTCAATCCCACTTGTATAAATAGGTCTTACCTATTTCACCCGGACAACAAGTCTCGATCAGAGAAAATACTACACTCTCGGAAAGCAACTTTGCAAGCTCTCCCAAAAGCTTTCATCTCGCAAGCTTCCCAAGCTTCTACTTCGATACAAGTCGAGATACTACTCTCCTAACTATTCTCGGTCTCAACACCTTTCTTTCGCTTTGCCTCCCCAAATCAACCCTTCTCCCCCCACTTTGTGGACCAAGCAAGTCCCTGAACCATTTCTTGGTTTAGGGTGGGACTTATACAGATTGATCTCTCGAATCTATAAAGTGCTCACGTGCAAGACATTTGTTTAGGTTTGAATCGCTTTCTAACTCACCTACCGAATTTACTGAAATCGACAGAAACGATTTTCACCTATAAACAGCAGGTTAGGAAAATTCATGATGGAATTCTGATTACCTCTGAACTTACAAACTCAAGATTAAGACAACAACTTACAAGTATCATTTGCAAAGTGGACTTCAAAAAGGCTTTCGACAATGTAAATTTGGGTGTATCGATAATACTGCCAGATTTGGCTTTTGGTTTTAAATGGAAAAGCTGGATAATTAAGTTGGTGTATATCCAGACCCGGTCCTGTGTTTCCGGAGGCCTAAAACCCAATTCTTTTTGGTGGCCCTTGTTGAGCAGAATGTTTATAAATAACAAATGTCAAGTTACTTTTGGTCACTCACATATCTATTTTTTTTTGTTAATGGTCCCTTGTAAGTCTGTTGTTTTTACATTTTTCCCCACTTAGACCATAAGTTTTTCATAATGTCCTTTTTTTATCATTTGAAAATTTTGAGTTTGTGGCCTCCTTTTTGTGTGTGGCCTCAAGCACGGCTTTCACTGCTTATATGGCAGGGCCAGCTCTTTGTATATCAACTCCTAGGTTTGTTGTTTTAATCTTGGTTTAAAAATTACAAACTTAAAAGGAAACCCGAACTCTCCGTATTTGGAATTTTATGGAAGTCCAAATTCAATTGGAACCGAGTAACTACTATATTATTACTCTTTTTTTCCAAATTAATATATAAAAGGGAAAAAAATCCACATAATTTCTACATAAATAAAAGGAAAAAATAAATAAAATCTGCACATATTTTCCACCTATTAAATGTATTTGCCCTGTCACACCAAAAAAAAATACATTGCCAGGGGGCGCGGTGAAGCCCCACACATACAAAATGAAAAATGCATCGCCACGGGTGGGGTGATGCCCCGCGCACACCAAATCAAAAATACATTGCTACTTGGTGGGTAAAGTCCCACAAGTCTGAAGTTATAAACTTTGCACATATTCTCCACATATTTAATGTATTTTTCCCGCGATATCAAATCAAAAATACAAAAATGCATTGCCACGGGGAGAGGTGAAGTCCCGCGCACACCAAGTTATAAGGAAAAAATAAATAAAATCCGCACATACTTTTTACCTATTTAATCTATTTGCTCCGCCACACTAAATCAAATATACATTAACACGGGGTGGGGCGAAACCCCGTGCACATCAAGTTAAAAGGAAAATTAGGCCCGTATGTAGCACGTGCACAAGTCTAGTATAAAGTAAAAGGCAATGAACATTAATGAAGAAATGAGTCGGGTAAGCTACTTGATTCTTTTTTCTAATGTTTGGTTGTCCAAATCAGCAATTTGGACTTCACCGATCTTTCATCCATGAGTAACAAGAAGAAAAAACTGGATTGAGAAAATATATATCTCACCTCTTTTAATGACAATAAGGAATTACAAAATTCAAGTAGATATAACCGTTGGATCTCCAAACTTTAAAATTCAACCATTAGATTTCGTCCGAACTATTATTATTATCCGTTTGATCATTAGACTTCCATTTTCTTATCATCCATTATTAGATTTTTAAAAAGTGGTATAAAGAATATTTACAGAAATAAGAGTAAATGTACTTTCTATATATTTAAAAACCTCATATCTTTGAACTACAACTCGGATTTTTGTAAATTTTATATATTTGGAAAGCTCTTTAAATTATCTACGCAATGAGCATAAATAATGATATCAGGTTTTTGTGTTTCAAATTTTTTTATATATCTACAAATTTTTATACAATTTCTCCTTTTCCGTTAGGTTTAACCTATTTCCAATCCCCATTTTTCCTAAATCCCATCTCAAGTATATAAATGCACTCTTTTCAATTCGGGTGAACAAAACTCACTCTATTATTCTTCATACTTAACATGCACCCTCACACCACCACTGTCATTCTTCATAGTTAACATGCACTCTCACACCACCACTGTCAGCTGCCAAATTGATTAGGTTCATAAATTAATTTCAAAATTACCATCTTAATCGGGTTTGAGATCGGATCAGCAAACCCTCTTTTATTTTCCTCTGTACATGATATTGATAGTGTGTAGAACAAAAATAAAAATCCATTGATACAAAATTGTTTGATTGGGGATAATTGAATATGATGAAGACCCGATTGAACAGTGTATATCGAGGAAAGTTACATGTTGCCTTGTGTAAATTTTAGTTCATGTACAATTGTACACCCTGTTCATTACATCGATATTAATTTAATGTCCAGCAGAGAATGAAAAAGAAAAAAAATAAGCACCAATTTTGAGATATATACTTCTCGTTCTTCTCTTGCAGTGGTGGTGATGGTAACATGTTCTTCTCTTGCAGTGGTGGTGATGGTAACATGTAGGTGGGGCAGTGGTGCTAGCATGAGTTGCACGGGTTAGCAGAGAGATATTACTAGGTTTAGGTTTAAAAAGGAAGACGGGGACGATTACCGATGAAGACGGAGGTTAGGGCACAATTTGACGGGGTGCGTCTTGTTCACCTAATTAGATAGAGTTACACAAAAATTGATTTTTGTGATGTGGATGGGATTTAGGGAAAGTAGGGATGGGAAATAGCTAAAACCAAAGTTAAACATAAATTGAAAAAATCTACAAACCAAATGATTGATTCTTAAGTACAAAAAAAAACTAATATTCAAACAAAAAAATATGGTCTTGAATCACCATCAAATTATTTGCAAAGTAGAAAAATAGCAGAGTCGACGTGCAACGCACGTGCTCACTACTTGTAAAAAATAAGTACAGTAAGTGTTTGTCAGATCCTATTTTTCTTCTCAAAAAAATATAATATCAATATCTCAAAAATTTAGGAGAATATACCTACAAATTGGGAGGGGATATAACACCCCACTATGTTGTGGGAGTTAGAGCAACTGCAGTGGTGCGAGTATAACCAAAGACCAAAGATCAAAAAAAAAAAAAACGATCAAACTTTAGTTTAGTCTCGGTGTGTGGCCTTTACGGGTAGAAGACTAAATTTGGTCGAGCGGATACTACACGTTCGCTGGGTATGTGGGCGTGGACTATACGTTCGCCGATGGGGGAGATTTCAAAAAAAAAAAAAAAAAAAAAAAAAAAAGGAGGTATAAAGCCCGCCCCACTATAAAGAAAGTGAAAAAAGAATGGGGCGCGCGGAGGTATAAACCTCGCCCCACACAAAATTAAAAAAAATAAATAAATAAAAAATAATGGGGCGGAGGCTATACGTTTGCCTGGTGTGGGGCGTACACTATATGTTCGCCTGGTGTGGGGCGACCAAATATAATTTGGGTTCGCTCGACTATAATTTGGGTTTAGTCTTTGGTCCCCGACCAAATATAGTCTGGGATTTGGGTTTAGTCTGGTCTTTGGTCGATGGTCCGTCCCGCTACGTCTGGTTCTTTTACCAAATAAATGAGTTTAGTCGCCCACTGCGGTTGCTCTTACAAATAATTTGATGGTGACTGTTCACCAGCAGTTAGTTTTGGATTTACGAGTTGATCATGGTTCTTGGTTTCAGGGAAAAGAAAAAAAAGAGTTGATCTTGATTTACATTCATTCCTTCACAATAATTCATATACTACTATTTCATCTAAATATACCCATTGTGCGGTTCAGAAGAAGAATCATCGATGGTATGATAGTTAATTTACTGTCTTCAACTATCTATCTTCAGGTCCAGTAACTTTTGTACTGATTGTCGCTTGGCCTGCACTTTTTCACCACTAGGAAACTACTTATCCTTTCAGAATTCGTTGCCAATAAAAGATTCGAACTCAGAAAGAAAGACTTTAGCAGACAAAAAATCTTGGATAAGGATACTCTGATTAAAGTTTCAGAGGACCAACATATACTCCCTCCGTCCCTAATTAGATGAGCTACTTGTAGTTTGCACAAATTTTAAGGCAAGAAGGAAAGTGGAGTATATTTAAGTATTTTTACAATTATACCCTTATGGGCAATAATTAGTAAAATTTAGAAACAATTTATCTCTTAAACTATACCACGGTTTTTTATAAACTTTATACCGTTGAAAAGCATTTTAAAACACCTACGCAACGAATATAAACATGACTATCAAATTATACATATTTCTTAGAGAAAAAATAATCAATTAAAAGGGTAGTTTTAGAAATATCCCCTTGTTAGTGAAATAGCTCATCTATTTGTGACAAAACTAAAACCAAATAGCTCATCTAATTAGGGACGGAGGGAGTATACATGTGCATCCATTATTGACATGAAAAGCTTCAACGAATAGTTTCTACTTTTTTTACAGCTAATTGACCACCACCAGTGAGTATTCATTCGTTAGACTCGGAGAATATTGCAACTTCACTCTTAAACATCAGTTTCAAGTCTAGAAAATGGGTCATTTGTCCAAAAAAATTTAAAACACGGTTCAAATGACGAGTAAAAAAAGTACGGGGTGAAATAGCCAAAAATAGCAAGGATGAAACTGATTCATCCCGGCTTATACTTAAAAAATAGCAAGGATGAAACCTGATGCATCCCGTAAAAATAAAAATAAGAAAAAAAATATTTGAAAATGGACAGATGAAACCAAGTTACATCCTCGCTTATTTTTAAATTTTTGTCCATTTAAACAATATCTTTTTAATTTTTGGCTATTTAAACAGTATCAAAACCTAAGTGTCTTTTTCACCCAGGAATTGTTGATTTTGGTCTTTTTGACCAATTTTGTGTTTCAAGTTTCAAGTTTTATAATTTCAAAATACAAATAACAGGTGAATGACCCGAATATAACTGATTGAGCATTTGCTATATAGTAGAGTACATATACTTAAGTAAGCCAAAACAGCAAGGCATAAGGCAGTGTCGACTAAGTTAGTAGGTTCTCGTTATTCCTTCTTAAGTTTCTCAAGCAAATTAATGTTGATTGCCTTTTACTTTATATTTCGTGCATGGGTCAGTTTAACTGGGTTCTTCCTTATCAGCGAAGAATGTTGGTTGTTGTATTCGTTTGGTTTTCTGTCGTTGTTACTAAAAAGTTGTACCTCGCTAAGCCAACTGTTGGATATATACCTTGCTACCAAAGTGATATATAAAACAACGCACTAATCGCAGGATAGTGGAATTGATTAAGGTGTGAAACACAAACATATAGTTGGTGGGTAAAGTAAACCAAATTATTCTTATCTTATTTAATGGTAAGTCTGCTGTATAAAATAGCAACTACTTATTTCTTGAACATCAGTTTCAAGTATTATCTATCGGTTCTGAAATTGCTAGTGTTCTTAATTTCTAAATCTTCATCTTATATTTATACAATCATCTCACTATGGCGTTTCAAGATATTCTTACTAGTGGTGCAACAGAAATCTTAAACAAATTGGTTTCTGTTGTTGCTCAAGAAATAAGTCTGGCATGGGGTGTTCAAGATGACTTGAAAAAGCTTCAAAACACCTTAGAGATGATTCTTGCCGTCATAGCTGATGCTGAAAGGAGGCAAGAGACCGAAGAAGCTGTGAGACTTTGGTTGAAATGGCTCAAGGATGTGGCTTATGATGCAGACGATGTGATGGACGAGTTCTCTTATGAGACCTCACGGCGGGGTCAAAGAGGGGAGCGCTTGAAGAATAAGGTAGTTGATTGCTTTTCATCTTCCAACACACTTGCTTTTCGTTTCAAAATGGCGAGAAAAATAAAAGGGATTAACAAGAAATTAGACGAAATTACAAAAGCTATGGAGAGGTTCCAGTTGAAAATTATTCCTAGCAGTACCGCTGTTGCTCACCGGGAAAGTAGTGAGCGACGAAGCCGACAAACCACATCCTTCGCGAGCCAGTCACAAATTGTAGGAAGGGAGGATGATAAAAATAAACTTATAAAAATGCTAACAACGGTCACGGCACCATCATCGGCCTCACCAAGCAGTCATCTCCGAGAAGTACTTCCTGTCGTATCTATAGTGGGGATGGGAGGACTTGGAAAGACGACACTTGCTCAGCTCGTTTACAACGATGTTTCAGTACAAAAGTACTTTGAGCCAAAAATATGGCTTTGTGTTTCCGATGATTTTGATGTTTACAGGCTTTTATCAAATATCATGGAGGCCATAACTCAGGAAAAATTCAGTGATTTATCAAATCTTGATGTACTGGTGCGCAAAGTTCGTGAGCAGTTGACTGGGAAAAGGTATTTGCTTGTCCTCGATGACCTGTGGAACGAGGATGCCGAACAATGGGAGAGATTACAAAGTTGCTTGATTGTTGGAGCTCAAGGGAGTAAAATATTAACAACTACACGTAAAAAGCAGGTTGCGGATGTTATGAAGGGAAGTGTATCTCCATACTTCTTAGACCAATTACAAGCAGATGCATGTTGGTCTATTATGGAGAGAATAGCCTTTTCTCCTGGTGGAGCACTGAAGACTCCAAATATGATTACCATTGGAAAAGAGATAGCTGATAAATGTTCTGGTTTGCCACTAGCTGCAAAATTTCTAGGTAGCCTAATGCACTCGAAAAATAACGAGAGCAATTGGATATCTATTAGAGAAAATGATATTTGGAACACACCTGAAAGTCAAAGCAAAATCATACCAATACTAAAATTGAGTTATGATAACTTGTCACCTGATTTGCAGCGGTGTTTCTCGTACTGCTCGATCTTTCCAAAAGGTTTGGAGTTTAGCAAACAAACTCTTATTCAACTGTGGATGGCGGAAGGATTCATGCAGCCTTCTAACATGGGAAATGATTGCTCGTTGGAGGACATTGGAGATGAATACGTTGAAAGCTTGACGTGGAGTTCATTTTTCGATGGGGTGAAAAGAATCAGTTAGACGACGTCATGACATTCAAGATGCATGATCTTGTCCATGATCTTGCCCAGGCTGTTTTCGGAGATCACGAATGCGCAACTACCAAGGTAACTGAGTTGGAAAATATTTCTGAAGTTCGTCGCTTAAACTTAATAATGGATAGGGAATTATCAGCAAGCTTTCCTAAAAGTATAAACAATATTAAAAAGTTGCGAACGATTATCATTCTTGAAACAAATTATGGTTTGAACCTCGGTAGATTCTCAAGTAATAAACACGTACGTGTTCTACATTTGGGTCATCCGGCTGAAAACTTTTCGGGGATCAGATATACGAATTCAAAGTTCAAGCAATTAAGGTACCTCCATGTTTCCTTTATAAGTCTAGTTGATGATATTTCCTTGAGTAGACTTTACAATTTGCAGACGTTGGTATTAAGTGGGTGTGGCTTTGTTAAAAATCTTGTAAAAGAGATGGGATCTTTAAAACACCTTAGGCACCTTGATATTTCATTTACAGACATTCAAGAATTACCTGATTCTGTTACTAGCCTTCCCAATTTACGAAGCTTAGATCTCCATGATTGCAAAAACCTAATCACCTTTCCCGACTCTGTCACTGGGTTGGAGTATCTAAGATTTCTTGACGTGTCTTCTACACCTATTGAAAAAGTACCTGATTTTGTCACTAGCCTCTGCAATTTGCGGACATTAGATGTCAATGCGTGTGAACAGTTGACAAGTTTACCCGAGTATGTGGCAGGTCTTAAGAATTTGAGCATATTTAATTTCAAAAACTGCCCATTGCTAGAAGCATTACCAAAAGATATTGGAGCACTGTATCAGTTGAGATCTCTTGACTTGAAGGGTACTCAAATCAAAGAATTTCCAGAGTCGTGCGCTAATCTCTACAATCTTGAGTATGTGGATCTTTGTGATTGTGATCTTCCAAAAGAGGTAACAAGTTGGGTAAAACTGAGAAGGTTTTCTTGTCGTCAAATGGGAACACTAATGGGTGTCGGGAAATTCATTTACCTGCAAAGTTTGATGTACAACGTGCAGGAAAAAGGAACAGGCAATTCTGAATGTAATTATGGTGGTATTGAAGAGTTGGCGAACCTAAACTTTCTTGAGGAGCTACAAATTATGGAACTTCAGTACTTGAAAGACCCAATAGACGCGGAGAGAGCAAATTTGAAAGGAAAAGAGAATCTTCGTGATTTGGTACTACTTTGGAGTGGAATAGAAGAAGAAGGAGACTTAGAGGAGGAGGAGGAGGAGGACGACGAAAAGGAAAGGGAAGAGGACGAGGAAGAGGAGGAGGAGGAGGAAGACGGAGTGGAAGTGAAAGAAGAACACGAAGAAGAAGGGGAAGGAGAAGAAGAAGAAGAGTTGGCTAGTAATGATGTTCAAGTATTTGAAACGGATGGAATAGAAGAAGCAGAAGAAGTAGAAGAAGAAGAAGAAGAAGAAGAAGAAGAAGAAGAAGAAGAAGAAGAAGAAGAAGAAGAAGAGTTGGCAAGTAATATTAATCTTCAAGTATTTGAAGCTCTCCAACCTCCCGCTGGTTTGAGAGGATTGGGTGTTTATAACTTCATGGGGTGTGAGCTTCCCAACTGGATGTGTGTTCCATCATCTGGTACTCTTCTGAATTTGGATAATTTGTTATTCATGGACTGTAAAAGAATAAAACAACTTCCAGCAGGTCTTATTGGGCAGCTCCCACGTCTCAGGTATCTTTATCTTACAGGAATGTCTCTGAAGAGTTTAGATATCGGCGGATTTCCTTCTTTAATTTGTCTTGAACTTACTAATATGCTCCTTCTAGAAGACTTGTGTTATTTGCGTCCTCCTTGTCTTGGGATTCTGAAAGTCGATGGCTGCAAAAGTTTAACAGAAATACCTTCGTTTCCTTCGCCGTGGATGCAGCTGAAGCTATATAGGATTGATCACAAGTTAGTGCACTCAGTTGGAAGAAGCCGGATGACATCTCTCACGGAGCTATTCTTGGAGAATATTGATGAGTTTATATACTTTCCGATAAGCATACTCGAAAACAATTGCGATCTTCAAATTCTGAAAATTAAAGAGTGCAAACAGTTTCTGGGATTTCAAGTAATTGATGACGAGAATGATGAGGAGAAATCCTCTGAATTTCATATTGGCTCTCTTCAGGAATTAGAATTCATCGATTGCCCAGTTCTTAAGTTTATTCCAGATTTACGAGGATGCACTTCTCTTCAGATATTAACCATCTTGAACTGCCCACAAGTGAAGGAGTCTTTAACCTATGATCTCAAGTCCCTCACATTTGTTAAAGAATTATATGTTGATTTTATTCAAAGAGAAGAACAGCGAGGAGATCCATCTGATGTGGAAGACTTAATTAATTTGCTGAGGAAGTAGCAGGTACTCTCGCTCTCTCTCACACACAGTTTCATTTGTTTTTAATCATCAGTCCATATTCCAAGGTTTTAATACGTAGTTTCATCCCTATCTTAGGAGGCAAGTGCAATGGAATTTCATTACTATATGTCATTCAAATTTCAATACCATTCAAGTTTCATTTGCATGCTTCAAATTACTTTTGATTTGATTTGACTTCTTTTGTGCAGCTGTATACAAATGCATTGTCATGCAGAGAAGGTGTTAAGGCTTAGACAATGGTTTGGTTGATTTAATGTAAGGAAGCACTGAGTTCCTCCGTAGTTTCCTTTGCACCTGTGATGGTTGTGGAACGCAATGTGGACTGAGCTCCTCGCTTTATCAGTTAGTCTCCATTTAATGATCAATCTATGGATCTTCTAATTTAAAATTTTTCTCCATTTAATGATCAATCTATCCTCCAAGTACCAGTGAAGTACACAAAAATAAAATTTGCATCTTAGTAGTGATGTCAAAATGAAGATTAGTAGTAAGGTGTAGACACAATAAGTTTCTAAGGCTAATTCTCAAACTAATATTTGATCTCATACTGTCACATTGTCACTTTTTAAGAAGAATCATGTGTAAATTATCTTAAGTAATTGCACTCCATGTTTTATAATCTGTGCATAAAATAGCAGTCATGATGTAGTTTATGTTCGCTTAATTAATTATAATAATTTAAAGAAGATACTGTATAGTTTTCATGGCATAATACAACTAAGAATGCTGCTCTCTAGTTTTTCTGCACATCAACTTCCAATTTCTTCTTTAACATGCACACATAGTAGTTCAATTCCTTGCCCGTCGCATTAGTTCTCTCCTCCCTAGCCTAATGAATCCGCTGCAAGATCACCATATCAAGATCATCTTCAGCAATTGAGCTTCTACTGAATTCAGCTATCCCATTTGGTGTTTTGAGCAACATCAATAGCATCCACCTCCTTAGTCCACATCCAGATCCACCTCAGTAGGGTGTTGATTGAAGTGGTGAACAACTTCGTACATACAACATATAAAAACCAATTTCCAGTTTATTCTTGGATTGAAATGGTGAACTACTTTATGAACACAACACATGAAGCCCCGATTTCCGTAGTCGTCTCATGCCGATTAACATCCAAATCAACCATTTTCTTTTCTATGAAGAATAGCAGTTTGATCATTGACTGGATTTAGAGTCTGATTTTTCGGGATCTACATCAGAAACCCTATTTATTCCTGAATCTGGCATGACCTTGCAATTGTTTGTGAGATTTAGTAATATCTTTCCTGCTGATGATTTCAAAGTCTCGTTTAATCCAAACCAACATCAGAAATTACTGCTGAACCCTTGATGTGTCATGCTTTTCCAGAGGACCTTGTTCACTTCCACCGAGCCATACTAAAATCTAGTATAACATATGATGAACGACAATCGTGGCTTCACAAAGTCAACAAATCCTTTGATAGAAAAAATGAACGACTTCGTTAATCTGACTTAACATTAATCCCTTCGATGCTAATGCTGATATTGCTAAGAACAGTGAAACAATTTGGGAATTAGAAAGTGGCTTAAAAAAATAATTGGGGTTCTTTAGTTATCAAACTTTCATGCATACTAGTCGAAGATTTCAACTACAAATTTCTTAAACTTTAACATGATGTCAATTTTCATTTTACAGAAAAACAATTTTCTTTCACCTTGTCATTTTAAAATGTTAACAAAAAGATGAAATCAGAATTAAGAAATGATTTAGCTGACTAATTACTTGGGAGCACTGAAATCTTAAGGGGAACAATTCACCTTCCGCTTGCATATACTCCCATTGTGTTTCCACACTTTTCTACTTGGTGCAACTAGGGAAAACTCAAGGATTTGACCACATAGTCAAGTAGTTCTAAGTTCCAATTATCACATTTTCTCTGACAGGTCTAAGCAACATTTTCCGACATCCAAAGGACATGAGCAACACAAGTTTCCATGAAATTTTACTGTTACCCCTCCAAAGAGATTAAAGGTCAAAACATTAAACTCACTTAAACATGATTCTCAGTGAACTGCAGAATCCTTTTGTATAAATGTATTTGGAGTTGCTCTTGCTCATGCTCTTGAAGTGCTCGCAATTACTAAACAGAAAAAGAAACAACAAAAGGTGATTCGACTCAATTAACGCAATTACATTTGCTTCTAACCCAAAGAGGGTATGTTACAAGCTTTACCAAAAACACAATTTTTGAGAGGAAAATTCATAATGGTAGTTATTCCAAAATAGAAATTAGACACTGTTGGCTTCTCATACAGTGCCTTGCTGGAAATATAGGACATGCAGCACATTCGATATAATTGGTCCAGCTTTCAGTCGGTGCCAATTACTCGTTTGTCAATCATCTATTGAAGAAAACAAACAAAACAGACGTATTGATAAACATAATATTCACAGGAATCAATTCAACAGCTAAAATTAAAGAAAAACAAGATTTACTTTTGAGAGGAAATATCATAATGCTGAATCACAAGGATGATTGCTGTGTGTTTGTGAGTAAGGCTTTCCATACAAAACCAGTATTTCATTCATAACCCTGATTTGTAAAATCATTTCTGAAGAAAATACCAACTCCAAATCCTCCTGAAGAAAATCAGACATGTTTTAATTAATAGACAACACACTGTACTCGTTGAAAATTACCAATTTTCTTGAACTTTAATTTTTGAATTTGACATGATTACAACAAAGATTTAACCACTAAAGAACCCATTGGATCTACAGATGTCATTTTCACTTTACATAAAACTAAATGTTCTTTCCATTCTTCCTCTGTCATTTTCATATGCTAACAAAAACACAAAAAGAAGAAACCTTTACTTGAATAAAAGTAAAATGAATCTGAATCTAGATCTATACAAACTTCAAATAAAGATCTGATCAAAACCCAAGAAACAGAATGAGAAAATCATTCAGCTGACTATAATTAACCGGTGTAAATGATTTCATACAGCGCAAAAGAAAACAGGAAGAAATCAAAGGTGAGATATGCTTCTTTTACCACATTCTGGATTTCAGTTTGTTATTCTCGCCGATTAGCTTCCTCACAAAAAGTTAAAGATCAACCTCTATTGACGAACCTCTAGTATCTCCCCTGTATCTGTAGGAGGTAAACAACGCTACCGTAATATCAATTCTAAAGTTTCACAACCTCCTAAGATACAATTGAAACTACTGCTGAATACCAAATTGATGCAGCTTCATGAAAACCCCCTTAGCTTCATGAAAACCCCCTTTCCGATTCCGCTCATACCGATTAATACCCAAATCTAGCCATTTTCCCTCCCTCCCTCTCTCTCAAGGGCATATGAGACACAAAACACATATTCACTAAGTGGCGATGGCGGTGGTACTGAAGATAATGGCGGCGGCGGTGGTGGTGCTGTTAGAACAGTGAAGGAGGATCCAAGAGTGAGTGACAGAGTAAATGTTTGGATCGGTATATTTTTAGGTTTTAAAGAAGTTGGAGATGAAAATTACCGAATGTACCCTTATACCGATTTAGTTGTATATGGGTCGGTTTTGTGGTTGTGTGGCATCGTGAGTTTGGAATTTTTGGATAAGTTTAGGTTTTTAAATTATAGAAGAAATTACTGAAGCTGCCCTTGTACACCTTCTGCGTATGGGCCTTTGTGGTGGTATCGTAAGAACTGATGCTTCCGGTTTCTACTTCTACTCTAACTTGCAAGCAATTTGTGGAACACCTCTGCAATCCCTTAGAGAATTTTTCAATTTCATTGGATCCAAGATGTCTGTTCAATTCGAATTCAACCATGTTTCAGATAGAGCTATTGTTCTAGCTCATAATCTCCCAGCCTATGCTCGTCTAAATACTCTGGATATGCTTCAACATAAGGGTATGGACATCTACAGCTCTTGTATCCTTTGTGGTAACCTCTCAAAATCTCAAAATCACTTATTCATTCACTGCAAGGTAGCTTACAAAATCTGGTGCAGTATCATGCCAAAAAAATGGGTTTGGGTGTTTCCTGAATCTATACAGGCTCTTGCACATTCTTGGCAAAATCACCAACTTTCTGTTTTCGGCCAAGTTGCTTGGAGACTCATTCCTGCTGCTGTAATTTGGGTGATTTGGAGGGAACGAAATAATTGCACTTTTGAGGATAAGTATACCTTCAAGACGGACCTGGAATTGATTAACGATACTAAGACTTTGGTTATTTCTTGGGCAGCTGCTTTTGGGGAGAAACTTCACATTAATTTGGAGTATTCAGTCCAGAATTGGGAACTGTATTTCACTGATGTAGCTTTTGTTTTGGTTTTCTTCTAGTCTACTCTCTGTAGACTCTTGTACATTCTTATTCTCCTTAATAAAATCCTCTCTTCTAATAAAAAAAAATAAATAAAAAAATCTCCCAGCCTATGCTATTAAGCATCCTGTACATCATCCACCTAATCTTAAGCATACTGCCAAGATATTTGACGAGTCGTAGAAGAGTTATTCGTCGATAAGTAATTACCGGTAAGCATCACACCAATCTGTATTGCACGGCCACTGACTTTACTAAATTCAACTGAAACACCATTGATATTTGAATAAAATATATTACTCAAGCACTCGGGACATGAATATTAATGCTGGAACTATAATAAAAGTTATGCATGAAAAATCATCTTACAGGAAACAAATATTAACCCATCAGCTATTACTATCACGACAACTATAAGTTGTATTAGTAAATCACCGGGTAGAATCTCTGAAAGATAATTGGAATTAGTGGAGACATATATGTCGCAAGTCCAGTTGCCGAAACCAACCAGGAAGTTCCTCTGAAAACAAGTTCATTCGTAGATTAATATTATCAGGAAGCCAACACTGCCTTGTAAGCACAACCACATTTGGGTCAATGGATACCAATTCAAGTTGCTCTAGACGGAAATGTTGAATTCATATTAGGTTCTATAGGTAGAGCTTCTCCTCCATTTACGCATGCTCCCATTAATCAAATTCATAAACAAATTAATAATAATTCGCTTTTGTAACGGTAAGAAAAGGTCACCAAAATTCATAAACAGATACCAAATGCAATTAGTCTGATTTTATTCGATTATCTCCCAAAAAATTGAAGTTTCATTGTAAGAAACTAGTTCACTGACTTCAAACCACAGCTAGCAGCCTTCAACGAAACATCGCTCTCTTCGCATGTGCAATTGCTTGAGAGATATCTTGGAAGCCTGCAGCATGATCATCCACATGTTTTTCTAAAGTTGTAGTGCAAGGGGTCAAATGACAAAGACTACTTCCTTTGTAACACAACAGCACTTTGCTTTCTTCTGCAAGGGCCAACAGATCATAGTCAGAGACCTTCTAAATTTATAGAAAATTCGTTACTAAGAGCGGCTAATAAATCTCAACAGCGACAAAATATAATGTTATATTATCTTGTAATCCAAAGCACAAATGTTTTGAATACATTGATCTTGTTTATTGACTAAACCACATTTTCAGTTACTACTGTGTATTACTAGAAACTAAGAGGCTACCTAATAACGGATTTGTAATAACACATTTTCAGTTGAGTTCCATAAACTATATTTGTGGATCAAAATCATGATATTTTTTTTTTTTTTTGTGAACAAAAAAGAGTAAAAGGGGGCACGCAAAGTAAATTTAGTTAGAAAAATCCAGCGGCATCATGTGACATTGATTTGAAGACCCCTGAGAGATAAGTGAATAAGATGTGAAGTCCCCTGAAGTGAAAAATGATTTTTTTTCGAGATTTCTAAAGGGACTCAACAAATTACAATTACGGTGGAGGATATAGTGGGTGTAAATGATTTCATACATAAACTTTTATATCTTATTATGAGGAGGATTTAATGGGTGTAAATGATTTCATGGTTGCTCATGGTAGCATTAGTTCTCCGCCGGCAATGTCTCTGCATTAAGAGAGACAGATGAATAAATTAAAATTAAAATTAAAATTAATCATACAAAATAAAATTTGAAACTGACTTTAGTAGTTATTAGATACTTACAATTGCAGAGACGTGCCTGATAACCCCCTCATGAAAACCCAATTTCCGATTCCGCTCATACCAAATCAACCATTTTCTCTTCATCCTTCCAAGACACAGAACCCAAATTTGACCTATAACCATCTATTTATTTGGCATGATATATAGCGGTTTGATCAACCATTGAATACCACCATATATTGTAACCCAACTAATGGAAAAGCTCATGAATTACAACACATGAAAACCCAATTTCCGATTCCGCTCCTACCGATTCATATCGGAATCAACCATTTTCAGATACCGTGTGAAACAAGAGGTGGTGATGCAGATATCAGTGATGGTGATGGTGGTGTAGAAGATGTTAATGGCAAGTTGTGCGCCGCCGTAACTGGTTGGAGTGTTTGAAGTTTGAAGTGGTCTTTTTATCAACTGAAACCCTAATACGCCTGCTTTATATTGGAACAATAAGTGGCCCATGAGACGAGGCACAACATCAGCCCCGACATGGGTTCTCTTCTAGGCATAGTATCAGCCCGTGTCAAATCAAATGTTCCTACTGTACTGTTCTGCACCAGACGAGTTTATTTTGAGATTCTGCGACAACAAGAAAAATGAATACCAAATCTTTCATGTGATAAAAAAATGTTCAAATCTTTAGATTACCTAAACGACGATATTATCAAAACAAATCAACCCTTTTATGTACGTAGAACTGAGGTAGAAAACTTCGTTTACTTTCTAATTATTGTAGAACTAGAAAATAGAGAAGAAAAGACACAGAGTGGAGGGGAAGAAGAAGAAAAATCTTATTAGATGTGTATATTAGACTAACATTAGAGCCTCTATTTATAGGGCTAGACACAAGGGCATCCCAGTAATAAACGGGATTTGCCCTAGATATTCTTAACATAATTACACGTTTATAACACTCCCCGATGACATTGTGTCTAATCTAATTACAAACGGACCAGGGAAAACTCAAAAGAGAAAACCTCGAAATTGCATAAGCATGTAAAGACTCGAAACATTGTTGGACACACAAATGTTGCCTCGTTAAAACCTTGACAAGGAAAACCCATTGGGACAAAACCTTGACGAAGGAAAAAGAGTACAACTCGATAAAGTCCAGTGAATGCACCTTAAATTGATGATGGCGCTCCCCCTGATGAGTACTTCAGTAAATTATTGGCTTGCAAATCTTTGAGTCGAGACTTCCCAATTTCGGTGAACGAATTTCTTGAATGTAGAAGATATTTGTTCTGATGAAGTCTTCTTTTGTGTTAGTCTTCTAATAGTAGTGTACTCTAATCTTCAAGCTTCGCCAAATTCATTGAGAACTTATGTCTTGGTTTGCTATCTTCGGAGATGATTTGCATATATAGTTGACGTAGTTTCTTCAACAAGGTGCCAATATGTAGTTACTGACCATTGTGTGAACAAAATTTGTGATCATACCTTATATGGATCAGAATGATATCCAAATTCACAGGAGAAGTTTATGTTGATGTGGTCTAACAAACTGATCTAGTTAATGGTGGGAATCCACCAAATAACCGAAATCGATACAACTCCCCCTTGGATGACCACCATGTTGAATTAAATTGCCTCGCTAAAACCTCGCCAATAAAACCCAATGGGAAAAAACTTGGACAAAGGAAAAAGAGCACAAATATCAACATTTTGAAATAAAATAAAATGTCATGTTGCCTCGTTAAAACCTTGTCAGGAAAACCACATGGGATAAAACCTGAAACAAAGGAAAAAGAGTACAACTTTTGAAGATTATGGACGCTAACTCAACTATATGAGTATTACAGAAAATGAGCATCAAAATCATAATTCTAGTCTATCTCAAAGACCAGTTTAAGCAAGCATAATTCTAACTATGATTTAAGAAAGAAAGATAGAAATAAAATAGAATTTATGTTGCTAAAGCGTGGATTTTTGTGTTTTTAAGGACTCCTCAAGAGACCTATAACGTTGAAGTCATCAACTAATTAATCAGGATTTTTGGGTCATACCAAATTTCTAAAAAACACAAAAAGGATTGTTAAACCTGATATGATCGAGTCAGGTGGCTGCCAGAATATAATTGGAATCCTTTTAGGATTATAAATTCGAATATGTTCTCCGAGCACCTTGTATGAATGCAATACGAGTCTTCAAGACTACCACGCAAAATGAATCATATAGGGAGAACAACGTATTTTTTAACCAATCCTCGGGTCTGAGCAAAAATAAAACCCTTAAAATCGTTTGTACAACGAAAAATTTCTCGTATAACGCATTATGACTACACTAGCCTGTAATTAATAGGCTTGGCATTTTTAAAGTGTTAAGTTTTGGATCCAAAATTGCGTCAATCGAGAAATTAATCCAACATAATTTGGATTATATGCCAACCAATCACATATGTCGATATTCCTCTGCAGAGAGGTTCAAACCACCATCATTTATTTCAGTAGCTACTTTAAATGAATATTCGACAATCATTTTTATTTACCACGATCCCACACAATTCTCAAGTATATGTATATTTTGAAAAATTCAAAATTCTATCGGTACCAATGCTACTTTTATGATCTCATCATCATGAAGGGATGAAATATTAATTTTGAGAATGTGAATGGTGTTTTGGTACACTCAATTGGAGCACTACCAGTAGCCTCTCATGGAACGCTACTTATTTTAAGAGATGTGACTGGACTTTCCTCTAAAAGAGGCAAACGCTTATATAAAAGCAAATGAGACATTTTACGCCTAGTTAAAAGCAGCCTTTTTTGATTTAGTCATGATGGGAGAGAAAACCGATATAACATTGAAGTTAATTAACACCAACTTTTGTATAGTCTCCCCCGATTGTGGCGAAAATATTTTCATCTCATAAAACAAAAACAAGTTTCGTAAAGTATTATCCGATTAATTCAAGACATATACTTATAATAGTTTGAAGACATATACTTTTGAATTGTCATTATACATTTACCATCCATCATGGATTTTGCTTGTAGTAGCCAAAAAAATATAGAATACGCAAATAAATCTCCAAAAATTTTGTGACCTATAGGGCCGATGAGATAATTATTGAGAATAAATTTATGGACACATTCTCTGTCAAAGAAAATTATATCAAGATCGATATAGTCACACAAGGACTAATTATATGGCCTAACAAGCCGGGTGCGCACCCTTTGATCTTTAGTGTCCAATTCCAACTACAAGTGGAACTATTTCAAATTTTGAAGATTATGAAAACGAAAAAGTAAAATAAAAATTGTTCAATATCCCTTGGGAATGCAACAAATCTTAGTTTCATCGGTGTTTGCAATTGAGAATACCATAATAATGATATTTTTTTCCCTTTAGGATCGATAGGGAAAAACCAAATCTAGTTGGTTTATATGTTTCTTCTTAAGAAAGATAAATTAAAGTAATCATTTTTGTTATTGAATTTAGAAAAATCCATGGTTTCCGGAAAGAAATAGAAACCAACCAACACCAGTTCGTTTGTACGATCCATGAAAATCATATCGACGAAGAAAGGAAAAAAAAAATTTGTCCGTTAGTCATCGCACAGGAATAATCCACTTTGTGGTTGGACAAATGGTTTCTTGTAAAAAAAAAAGTAATAATATTAATATCGAGACCATTTGGATAAATCACATGATCCTTGTATAGAAAACAAGGATACCAAATTTAATTGGCCGTAGGTTTTTCAACCATGCACGTAATTATTACCGTAAAGGTAATCAAATTGCGATGACACCATTTTTTTTGGTGATTACGGTTTCATTAATGGGATAGAAACGGTAAACCATCTTATGATGATTTTTTTTTTCTTTCTTTCTTAATGAAAAAATAAATTTAGAAAAGAAAGGAGGTCAAACTTTTTGGCAGCTTTTTTTTTTTTTTTTGGTTATGACCAATTAAACTTCGAAAAATAACCATTCATGGTTTGTGCAATATTCGAAGATATTAAAGCCCATAGGCATAAGTATACCACGTATCCACAAGGATACTCCGAAATGGTTTAAGACCATATTGGTGGACTCATAAACATGAATCTGGTTATTGTCAGCAAAATAAAACAATAACGTGTCCTCTAGGACAACTTAAATTGATTTAATTTTAAGGATCAATTTGATGATCATGTAAAACACGATCTGAAGTTGTCATGCTCATAAAATGTAAACCCAAAATAAGATAATGAAGCCCGTTAGAAATTGAATAGACTAGCTATGAAACAAGCATAAGATAACCCAAAAAAAAAACAATGCTATGAAACAAGCATCAAAGTGGGTACACACTTTACCATAACTCCTGTACGGTAGATAGAGGTTTAAGACTCGGATCAAAGTTTAGACCTGTCGAGTCATCACTTTGTTGGATCATTCATATCCTGGCAACATTATAACAACCAGTTAAAACCAAAAATCAAAGTTGCACACGTATTGAATATTAATTAATGAAGAGAAATAAAATATAATGAAAGTACGGGAAGAGAAGGAAAAAAAAATCCCTCTTTATGCCGACGGCTATTATCAGATCTCGATACTTAGTCGGTAGAGCTACGTTGCTGATAACGTATTGTAGAACTAGAAAATAGAGAAGAAAAGACACAGAGTGGAGGGGAAGAAGAAGAAAAATCTTATTAGATGTGTATATTAGACTAACATTAGAGCCTCTATTTATAGGGCTAGACACAAGGGCATCCCAAGAAATAAACGGATTTGCCCTAGATATTCTTAACATAATTACACGTTTATAACACTAATTTCTTTTTTTTTTTTTTTTTTTTTTTTTTTTTTTTTGAAAAAGGCAAGATTGAAATAAAAAAGAAAGAGTGCTAAGATAGCACCCTCCAAAGATACAAGAAGAGAGGTGAACAGAGTTTACAACAAACTACTCCCTAAGCAAATTCACCCAATCAAAAAACGAAATCATCAAGCTTAATATTTTTAAACGAATCAACATTGATAGTCCAGCTAAGTAATAACAACTTGATATCCAAAATAAGAGAACTTAAAGTTTTTTTTCCTTTGTTTCTTCGCTATTAAGATCTCATTTCTTTCCAACCAAATTGACCACCAAATCGCAAACGGCAAACAATATCTCAAAAAAAAAAGAGGCTTAGTCGAAAACTTCAATTTCCATTTCCATAGGAACTCGATAATTGTAGTAGGGTGCCTCAAACCATCCCTAGCTGCTGTAGGAAGTGGTTCCAAATCTGCCCAATAACGGAGACAGTGAAGAAACAAGTGCTCCACTGACTCCTCGCTATTATCACAAAACCCACAACTATTTACTCATCATGCCCCTTCTTGACAACATTGACAAAGTAGGAGCAGCTCTATTTGCAAAGCAGCCCAAACCAAGAAGCTAATTTTAGGAGGAATTGTCTTATTCCAAATGTATTTAGAAGGAAATTTTGGAGGTATAATTTGTCCCCGATCATGCATGAGCCAAGCATAGCAAGAACTAACAGAAAATGTACCTTTTGGATTGGATCTCCACTCCCGTTTATCGTCGTCTGTCGAAAGCTCTCCTTGATCATCCAAAAGTCTTGAAAACTCCATTACCTCTTCAATTTCCTGATCCTTGAGCCTTCTACAAGGATCAATGTTCCAACACGGCCTGACCATTTTCATGGTACATGTCTTCAATCGTTGCTTCCTTCATTCTACTCACTTTCCGTAGTTTTGGAAATAACTCTTTAAGAGTTTTCTCACAACACCATACATCATCCCAAAAATTAGTTTTGTTTCCTCTTCCTATTGCTATTTTTGACCCGTTTTTAAGAATAGCAAAATGATTAAGAATACCCATGCCATAACCCCCATCCGTAAGTTCTCTTTGAACCCTTAGGTAACCAAGCCTTTTCGACCCCACCAAACTTCTCAAGAATAACTTTCCTCCACAAACTAGTCTTCTCCTCTCCATATCTCCACAACCATTTAGTTAACAAAGCCTCATTAGTAATCTTCAAGTTTCGATGCCCAAATCGCCTTCACTCTTAGGGATACAAACTTTTTTCCACAACCTCCAATGTAGCCTTTTCTTATCCGTAGAATCTCCCCAAAGAAAGTTCCGCATCATCATTTCTAATTTCTTCACGATTGAAATAGGAATTTGAAAAAGAGAAAGATAATATAACGGAACAAAAATTCGCTATTGAGCTATTAATGAGCTCAACTCTTCCTAAACTCTCGAGAGATACCTTCTCTTCCATGGAGCTAGCTTTAGAGTCATTCTCTCAATCACCAAATTCCAAATTGATTTTAGCCTAGTAGAAGCCCCAATAGAAATCCCAAGATAAGAAATTGAAACTAAGCCAATTGCACAACTTACTCTTTATTGCACATTCTTGAATACAACTCGTTGAACCCCAATACCCACCATAGAACTTTTGGCAAGGTTAACTTTTAGGCCTGTTTTAGCTTTAAAACTCTCTAGCACCTCCATTAGTTTTTGAACCTCTTCTACCTTCGCATCTAAAAACACAATGGTGTCGTCCGCGAATTGAAGATGAGAGATTTCCATGCCATTTTCCTTTACATAAAACCCTTTAAGACAACCTTCAGTTTTCGCATTGTTCATAAGCTTATTAAAAACTTCAGCCACCAATAAGAATAAGAACGGAGAGAGTGGGTCTCCTATGGAGTCCCCGAGAAGCTTTGAAGAACCCTTTCGCGGCTCCGTTGAGAATTACTGAAAACCTAGCCGTAGAGATGCAATTTCGAACCCATCTTCTCCATTTCCATCCGAACCCCATCTTCCGTAGAACACCATCAACAGCACCCCAAAGAACATGATCATAAGCCTTTTCCATATCTAACTTACACACAATCCCTTCTTTTCCTTCAATCTTTCTTGAGTCAATTAACTCATTTGCAATCAAAATTCCGTCTAAAATTTGTCTCCCGGATAAAAACGCACCTTGCGATTGAGAAATTAGATTTGGAATAACTACCTTTAATCTATTGGCGAGAACTTTAGATAGAATCTTATAGATGGTACTGACCAGACTGATAGGCCGGAAATCCTTCAACTCTACTGCATCATTCTTCTTCGGAATTAGAGAGAAAAGTGCAATTTAAGCGCCGATTGACACCCCCATTCGCATTAAATTCCTCCACCACCTTCATAAAATCATCTTTAATAACTTCCCAAGAAACTCTATAAAATTCAATCGGGAAACCGTCGGGCCCTGGCGACTTACTCAACTTGAAAGATTTGATAGTTGAAAGAATATCATCTTCAGTAATATCTCTTTCAAGCCATATTCTCTCCGTCTCGGAAATACTACCAAAAGACAGCTCCCCCAAGTCTATGCATTCCTCCTGATCTCTAGAATAAAGCTTTTCATAAAACTCAGTCACTTCTTTTGCAATTCTATCTTGACACACAACCTCCTCCGAACCGATCTTCAATTTAAAAATCGCTTTTTTCCTTCTATTCCCATTTGCAATTTTGTGAAAAATCTTTGAATTCCTTTCCCCGTCCATATGCCAACAGATTTTAGCCCTTAACTAGTATCTGCATTTCTAATTTCTAGTATCTGCATTTCTAGTTCATCTTCAATTATACATAACATAATCAAGAAACCTGGCTTTGAGAAATTGGTGCTGTAATACATTTGTTTGAAATACTAAGTTTTATATTTTAAACTAACCACACAAATGAAGATATATCTTAAGCACAAGATGATGCTTTGAAATTTCTAGTTGTAGCAAAGACAATTGAATCAGGATCTATTTGTTCTAAAAAACCTTTGATTGCTCTATTTCTCACGAAACCGCAACACAAGCAGTCTTGTTATACCCGCACCCTTCTTTTCTTGATTAAAGAATGTTTAGCGAGCGTTCTTGTGATGTTAAGGGTGGTGAACAAAAATATTCGGTTTTACTACACTGAAAATGCAATTGTACAGCAGAAATTTACCTAGTGAGAATTTGTTCCACGAATGATAAGTTATTTCACTTTGATTTTGGATTTACCATGTGACACAAAATCAACCTCGTGATTTAGTATTCTAACTAAACATAACCTCAAAAATTACATCTTGGCATAAAATACTTACCGTAAATCAAAACCTGTATAGCGACCTAAAGTGCAGCATTGTAACCAAAAATTTGTGCCCTAGGTTCCATACTTCACTCTCTATCACTCTACGCTTCTTGTAATGACGCGTGACATAAGAATTTCACAAATTCGCATATGCATTACAAGTATGTACAAGTCCCTAATCGACGGTAAAATAACACTCAAAATCCGATACTTATCGACCAAAATAATCAAAAACATACCTGGAAGCACTTAAATCTTTCTATCATAAGAAGAAAAACGGCATACAAATACTACTTACTCTTTAGCAACATACTTACTCTAGTAGAGAGGGTTCTTTAATGGGTAGTTTTATATTTATCAACCAGGTAAGAAAATCATCACATTCGGAAGTTGTTTTAACTGCCTTAATTTTTATTATCTTATAGCATTCCGGTGTAGGAACATATACTTCAAGTGCAAAAGTTAACTTTGATCATTACTAGCCGATTGACAACAGAAAAAATAAATAAATGAAGAAGTGATTCGATTGAGATAATTCAATTACATTTGCTTCTAAGTTTTAACATAGGGAGGGTATGTTACACCATTGAGAGAAAAATAAAAATTTTGAGAGGAAAATTCATGATGCCTGGTTATCTTTCTCATTCATTTTTTAATTATAATTGTCCTTACTGTCTCGGAACAAACATAGGCGACTGTAATTGTAGTAAAACGGCATACAAAGTAGCCCTGACCTCCATTTATCACATCCAATATCAGATTGTTTATGCGAACTATGCAATTTCCTAAAGTCATTACCGAAAAAAATGATAATTTATGTCTTCCAACTCTTTGCGTACCGTGACCAACATATTGTCTGCTTTAAGATCTGCTGTCGACTGGACCATCATGCACATTTGCCATTCACCTGTTGGAAACAGAACCGACGTATTAACAAACCTAACATTTTTAGGAATCAATTGAACAACTAAACTTCAAGACGAATAAGATGGAAATGCAAACAAGAAAAAGAGAAAAGATTACAAAATCCGGGCTCTATCATGAGAGGAGATATCATTATGCTTAATCACGAGGATGCTTGATATGTGTGTATATGTGGTTTTCCATACACTACTAGTATTTCATTCATAACCCAGATCTGCAGAATCATTTTGCACAGAATTTCTCAATACGGGGGAGGTTTTCTTTTACTTTGAAGTGTGGAGGAGGAGGCTGGATCTATATCTGAATTTAGAGAGAAATGGAGAGTGACTAATAAAGTTATGTCTGTTTCCAAGGACTTGAGGACTTTTTATAGGACCTCAACTCTAATGTTCAAGCCGTTAGATTTAGGTTTAGACACACGGGAGTGCATCCAAGGTGGTAGGATTAAACTAGCTAGGACAATAGTGTACTCTATGGAAATATAAGATCTGTAATGTTCATATCTCCGTTGTTACAAACAAAGCATTAGCTCGTTTAAGATCAGAGTTGAACTGTAACAATTTGAACCAAAGAGATAATACAATGCCGACCGACAGCAGTCTTATAAATTTGCATACAAATTACAAGTGATTACAATTCCCATAAATTAGTTCACAATAGCCTGATAAAAACATTAGCATACTAAATTTAGCCTGATAAAAACATTAGCATACTAAAAACATTAGCATACTAAATTGGTTACCAAGTGATTACAATTCCCATAAGTGATTACAAGTATCAGTAAATTGATGTATTTATGCTTTACGCCAAATCACAGCATAACAGCATGCAACTGAGTGGAAACCAAACTCTAGACGCCAAATCTCTGCATTAGGAGCAAGAGGAATTAATCAAAAACAATGATGAAGTAACAAGAATCTGAATCTCAAAAACTCAAGAATCAGAATAAGAAAACTCTCTTTTATCAACACCATTAATTCATCAAAAATTTGAGACTAATCTCAGTACTTGTTTTGATACTTACTCTTGAAATAGCTTGAGAGAATCCACCTGATTAAAACCCCATTTCCGAATCCGCTCAGACCGATTAATATCCAGATCAACCATTTTTTCTATGTCCCTCAAGGTATATGAGATACAAAATCCATATTCCATTTATAACCCATCGATTGATTTAGTATGTGGTACTGTAGATAACAGTGGTGGCGGTGGTGAAGAAGAAGATGGTTTACGTGATCGTGGTGGTGGTACTGTAGATAAGAGTGGTGGTGTTGAAAGATGGTTAATGGATGAAGGGAGTAGGATCAGAGGTATGCGCCGCCGTTACTGGTTAGAGGGAGTAGAATTATTGAACCCTAACGCCCTTATAAGGGAGGAACCCTAGACGGCCCATGAGACGAGGCACAGCATGAGCCCCACATGGGTTCTAGGCGTAGTATCAGCCCGTGATCCAAATGACACGTTTATTTTAGAAAATGTTCTTTTTGGTAAGCTGAAATTACCAACAAAAAAAAATAATTAATGTTCAAGGAGTTTTCACCTCTTTAATCACCATCATATTTATTTATATCAGACCTACACTTGTGTATTGTTGAGGAACCTAGACATGTACAAAAGATAACTTGGCCATTACTAGCTTTCAAGTGGACTCAAATTTATACATTACTCAACAGAGAAACAAAAGGTGATTCTATTCAAGTAATACAATTACATTTGCTTCCAACCCAGAGAGGGTATGTAGGTTTCACAGATAAAGAAAAACTTTTGAGTTATGGGAACAAAAACAACTACTATACAAATTTACAAGTCCGACTCCATGCCATTATCGCAGAACTAAATTGTTAGTATAAAATTTTATTTTGCGTCATTTTTTCGGTCGGCCATCCCACCGTAGCAGCGGTTAATTAGTACATATTTTTATTTACTTGCTTCTAGCGCTGCATATGTTGAATTCTTTTTTTATTTTTTAGTTTTCTCCAACATTCTTCATTATCTTTCACTTCCAATATGATTTTTTTTTCCCAATCATGTTCTCTATATGATAGAAACTTAGTTTTAAACATAAATCTATTATCATCATCTTACAATGTTTTCCATGTGATCCAACTCGTGACAATTATTTTCTTCAATGATATTCTATATTTCTACTCAAGTGACTGAATATGTTTGATTTGGTAATTACTTTTTCTTGAGGTCATGTGGAATATTTCTTTCAAGATTTATTGTACTCCCTCTGTCTTTGGAAAATTGATACTTTCATTTTTTTTTTCATTTTAGCCTAAAAATAAGTCAATTTGAAAAAAAATGAAAGTATCTCATTCCCAGAAACGGAGGGAGTATCATTCTGTATATATTTTTTTTTTTTTTTTTTGAGAAACTTTGTACTTTGAAACTGATTTTAAACCTCATTTGACACTACTCTTTCTTCTTCATCATCACTTACAAGCACAATGGGTTTAGAAACGTGGTGTCCACCACGGTTCAGGTCTTCATTATGGAATCTACCGTCATTACTTTCTTCATCATCATCAAATTCATAAAACATGAATTTAGATACACTGCGTCCACCATGGTGGCCTTCATTACGGGGTTGACCTTCACGCCACTTTCAGTATCTTCGAATCCACTTTCAGTATCTTCGAATCCATCAGTAAAAAGTTGATACATTTTAGTTGATACATCAGTAATGTTCAAGCCGTTAGATTTAGGTTTAGACACACGGGAGTGCATCGAAGGTGGTAGGATTAAACTAGCTAGGACAATAGTGTACTCTATGGAAATATAAGATCTGTAATGTTCATATCTCAGTTGTTAGAAACAAAGCATTAGCTCGTTTAAGATCAGAGTTGAACTGTAACAATTTGAACCAAAGAGATAATACAATGCGGACCGACAGCAGTCTTAAAAATTTGCATACAAATTACAAGTGATTACAATTCCCATAAATTAGTTCACAATAGCCTGATAAAAACACCGCACATTCTGCAAGAATGATGATTCCCTCTGTCAGAAAATGTTACCAAGATTCAAATATCAAAAGTGAACAGCCAATATTCTGAGTTTATTCAATTAGCTCCCACAAAATTGAATTTTCACTGTAAGGAACTAGTTCAATGACTTCAAACCACAGCTAGCAGCCTTCAATGAAACATCCCTCTTCGCATATGGAATTGCTTGAATTGCTTTTGGTGAAGTTTTTCCACCAAGTTGTTTATAGATGATTCTAGTAGTATTGTTTTAGATGTGCAAAAGATTCTTTCAAGTGCTTGCTCAAAAGGTGATTCAATTCATATAACTCAATTACATTTGCTTCTAACCCGATGAAGGCATGTTACAAACTTTACAGAAAAAAAAAAAAAAAAAAAACATTAGACATAATTTTTGAGAGGAAAATTCATTATAGTAGTTCTTCCAAATAAAAATTTGACATTGGCTTCTCATAGAGTTTCTGATTTGAATCCCAATTGTCAATCTAGATGAGCCATAGGGTACAAGCTCTGACCTCCAGTGATCACATCCCATCCTATTTTTTTCATGGGTACATGATGGTTTCCTGAAACCCTTACAACGCTGGTATGTTACTGTTACACGATGATCACCGTATTGTGCGTCTGTGGAAGCTCCAATCCATTGGATCATTGTGCTCATTTTTCATTCACCTGTTAGAAAACAGAACAGACATATCAATTGAGCAGCTAAACTTAAAACACAAATAATGCCTCATCACAAGCAAAACTTAATAAATGTAAACAAAAATCAATGAAAGGTGAGACATACTTTTGAGAGGGGATATCATAATGCTGAGAATCACAAGCATGATTGTTGTGGGTATGTGAGGTTTTCCACACAAAACAAGACAAGTATTTCATTCATAACCTTGATTTGCAAAATCATTTTTACACAGAATTTCTCAAAAGGATGAGGGCTAGAGATTTGTGTACTCAAGTGAAAAGACAACTTAAAGGAGATGGATAACTTTAGGTTTTGAAGTTGGAAACGGAATTACCGAAGCTACCCTTGCATATACGGTGACAATATGTGGGTGTGCATATTGTCACCTAGCCTAAAACCCTACCAATGGTCCCAACTCATTCCACCACTAAAGCCAATTGGTAAACACTTTCCAATGATATGACTGCTAATAAGATACCGCCAGAGATATAAAAGACATATAGTAATAAAACAAGGACGGGGCAGAACAATACAGAAAGTGGAAATTCTAATGAGTCATGCTGATATTAGTTTCCATAAACTGAATTTGTGGATCAAACATGAAAGTTATAATGAAAAGTGATTCAATTTCGATAACCAATTCTATCAAAAATAAAAATTCTTTTCATAGTGAATCCCATGCCTTCGTTGTTTATGAGTAATTCGAGGGATATCATTCAGCTGACTAATAACCTCTCAAAAACTAGTAATTAAAAATTCAAGTATAATTGAGAATATGATTTAAAAGAGATAATTAAAAGAGATAATTAAAATTAGTAGTAATTAAGAATTCAATTTCAAACTGAGTACTTCTTTTCATACTTACTTTTCAAACTGTGCTGCAAGTGACGCGTTCATTATGAAATTTTGTGACAAGAAAAATAAATATCAAATCTGTCATGCGATAAAAAAAAAAAAAAACTCGTTAGATAAGATTCAGGCAGTAAACTTCGCTGCGTTCTTAATTTTTAGTAAAATTGTCTAACAGACCAGCTAATACATTCTGTAAGGTTATCCACAAGCATCTGCATGCAAATCCAGTTCATCTTCAAGGTGGGATCTTAAGGTTATCCACTTAATTGACAATTATACATAACATAATCAAGAAACCTGGCTTGGATAAATTGATTCTGTAAAATATTTGTTTCAACTTCTGAAGATACTTACTCCGAAGTTCCGTATTTTAAATTAACTACACAAATGAAGATATACCTTAAGCACAAGATGATGCTTTGAAATCTCTAATCGTAGCACAGATGATTGATCAGGAGTTACTCTGATTTTTCATCTCCTTAACCTACACAAATGAAGATATACCTTAAGCACAAGATGATTTTTCATCTCCTTAAAGCTGAAGAGAGAGGAGTGAAACAAAAAGTTCTTTAGGGAGAGCTATTAACAAATGTATGAGAGATGGTTCCAGAACTATATGAAGGAATTCCTGATGTAAATGTAAAATTCTTTGCGCAGTAGCCACGGTTTGGCAGCTTTATAAGAATTACCGAGTCCCAAAAGCAGTAAGCCGAAGTTTTAAAACAGAGGTTACTTCAAAGAAGCAAACAGCATCATACATATTCGAAAATTAAGATAGAAATGGACCTCAAAAGCCTTGGTCTATATGTGAATTCACAAGACTCCTGACTTTCGGTTGACACAAATATTCAGCAAGTGAGCCTAATTGTAATTATCAACACCCAACAACATCCATTTTAACCACCAATTATCTTCCATCAACGACAGAACAATCTATTTCTCGCATGGCCTTGTTGCAAATATTCATATCTCTACTGTTACTGACAAATGCTATTGCCAGTTGCTCTTCTTATACCTTTCAAAAAATTAGGCACCCTAGCTAACTTTCTACAGATGCATTACAAGATATTACTAATTTGCTTATTTATGCAATGCACATAATCCAGCAATCTAATGGTAATTAAGTGAAGCAATCAGAGATATACTAAAGGTGCAAGTATCAAGAACTTCCTAGTGTACATGGCGTCAGACTCAATGTAATAAATAAATCGAACAATACTCATTGCATAAAACCAAGTACTCATTAACAATTTGTTACTGAGTATTAAATCAGAAACAACAGAGATATAGACAACAATTATCAATGAGAACGAGAAAAATAAAACTTACAGATGAGGGGAGACAAAACTGCAGGATGAAAGCAAAATCACATATACTTCAAGTCTTCAAGCAATTTATATTGGTGTACATGCAAGAGGTTTCATAGGAGAATTCCACAACATCGTCAGCATTGCTATCAACTGCTATCAACTGTATCTTGATCTCATAGGAGAATTCCACAATGTAAATCAGCATTGCTATCAACTGTATCTTGATCTTATAGAGAAATCCATTATGTCATCAGCATCATGAGCAGTTTCTTTAAGCTTTTTCAACAAAAAATTGATCTCATTATGTCAGTTTGCTTTCTCTCAGCATCAAAATTTTAGGATGTATCTTGTGTAAGGTAATTTGAAGCGAAGATATAATTTATATTCATTGAACAATTTCAAGAAGATAAGATAGTTTTCATGATATAATTGAACAAAAACAGTCTGGAAACCAGAGCAAACAAATTTAGTTGGAAATCCAGTTGCATCCAAAATACTAAACAACAACTTTAGAGTATATTTGGGTTGCAACAATCTAGACTAGCTGAAGTTAAAATCAAATACTTGAAAACAAAAGGACATTTTTTCTAAGCCAATAAACAAATACTTGAATCCCAAAGTTCAAATAACTTAGTCAGATACTTCTAATTTCCCCATTATCTTTGTCAAAATCTTAGAGTTGCCATCTAATTAGATCATCATTTTGAACAATTCAACAAGAAAACATACCTAACAAGTAAACTACACATCTAATCAAAGATCCGTTAATTGTATGGGGAAAATAGTACCGTATCGGTAAACAAAGTGTTTGATGAGGCCCTCCTGAATAGAGTACATCTGGGTTGCAACAATTTGGACTGTGTTCATTTTACAGCTTGCTGCTCTTTCTAGATGGTGGCGTTGCTCTCTGCGGATATGTATGAATGACTCCGCACAATGAATCCCTGCATTAGGAATTGATAGAGATTATTCATACAAAATTAACATTTTGAAATTGATTTAGATAGCTTTTTGATACTCACTCCTACTTTATATGCAGACAGGGCTGGACAACAAGTTGAAGAGTGTGATTTACAAGGATGTTGTACCACCTCATAACATAATTGTGGATAGATCTGAAAACCACATTTCCGAGTCCGCTCGTACCAAAAATCTAAATCAAACCAGTTTCTCTTCATCCTTCCATTGTGAATGAGATATAAAACCCATATTCCATTTATAACCCATTTGATATGAAGTGATTATGGCGGTGGATAATAGTGGTGGTGGTGTTAGAATTGGAGATGAACACGGCGGCGCTTTGCAGTGAAGGCCTGGAAGGAAGAGTGAGTGAGAGAGAACTGAAATGAGTTTGCTTTTAGTAAAGTATTTAGGGTTTTTGTAAATTACAAAAATTACCCTTGAATGCAATCAATCCACTAATGGGCCGGTTTTTTGGCACCGGACCACGAAGCATTCCTTGAGCAAAATGTCCACGACTTATGTGGACCAAAATCTTAAGTCTCAATGGAGCCGTTTGCATAATTATCTCAAATCTTTGGACTGGAAACAATGACCGTAAAATTAACCTCTAATATGACGATCATATTTTATAGTTCTACTAACCTCCTAGTGCAAAATGTAACCTCGATGAACGCAAAGATGTTCAGCATTGTTGTTCACTCGAGCAAAAATTCAGCCTGGAGCTTCTCTTGGTCCAGTTTTTCCACCGTGTTGTTTATATTAATTGCAAAATTTTATCTTAGAATAGGTAACACTAGATGACCGCTACCACGGTGGGATGGCCGACCGAAAAAATTGACGTAAAACTAAATTTTGTGTTCACAATTTAGTTCCTACTGTAGGGGTGAAAATATTATTTTTCCTAAGACAAAGACGAAGGTATAATTTTTCCAAACACGACGAAAGTATCATTTTTCCAGACAGGTAGGCCATGATATATTTTTACTTTGAAAATAATTTGGTGGTGATTCAACACCATATGTTGTGCTTTTCATTTTAAAATTAGTTGTTTTTTATACTTAGTCAATCATTTTATTTTTCTTGTAGTTTTTTCAATTTTTTTTAAGATATGTCTAATTTTAAAAATATGCCTAATTTTTAAGGAGAAAAGATACAAAATTTGGAGAATAATAAAAAAAAATTGAAAAACAAAAATTTGATATCATTGTTTGTGCTCATTAAATAGCTAATTTAAAGGGCTTTCCCAATATATAAAATTTATAAAAATGCGACTTTTGTAGTTTGAAATATACGAGGTTTTTAAATATATAAAAATACATTTACTGTTGTGCCCTTTCTTTTTGGTTTATCTACGAAAATGTCTAATACATATTCCCCCTTCCTCTTTGGTTTATTTACGAAAATGTCTAAAGGAAAAAAGGTAAAATTTGATTTTAGAGGACATCTTAGTCTTTTCAGTGTCCTAACCAAAATTCAATCATTTTGTGTAATTGAAAAAAATGTCACGCTTCACATTGACATAAAGTCACCATATATAGAGTCCTCCCTCGCTTCGCTCGGTCGGCCTAATAACCAGGACTAGCCGGTTCACCGGCATATGCTTTCAAGGGCTTGCAAGTGGAGTCTACTTCTAAGAAAATGTAAATGTAACAAAAAAAAAAAAAAAAAAAAAAAAGAGGTATCTTGCAGGCTTCTAAGAAAAAGAAAAACTAGATGTGATTTTTAAGAGGAAATTTCATAATGGTAGTGTTGCAACAGTTAAGGGATAACTTAAACATTGGCTTCTCATAGAGTTTCTGAGTTGAATCCGGCATACAATCTAGATCTGACCTCCATTTATCCCATCTCATCCCATAGTAATTTTTAACCAAAACAAAAATGTTACACAAATTTTAACTAGAATTGAAGAGTGACATTAATTAAGTTATCAACATACATATGTTTAGCAACGTATTTCAACATAATCTCACCTACTCGAAACAACAAAGTAGACAAAGTTTGTTTGCTTTCTGTTTCTGTAAGTGCAAACAGACCATAGTCAGAAGTATTCTAGATATATCACAAGCATTGTCCTTGGGCCTTTTCAGCTAAAATATGATCTCCTTATGTCACTTGCTTCTTTTCCAGAAGCTCATTGCCGGTCGAACTGCTGGAGTCCATTTCGAAACATAAGCACCGATTCTTTAAAAAGCTTCACTATCTAACAGAGAGTTGATCTTTAAATTTCTTCTGCAACAATTAATAACGGAAATACAATCAGATTAGGAAAACTTTTGCAGCAATAACACATAATATCCTATAGCAAATAATGCAAGAATGGACAATTCATGAATGCACGCACTTGGTAATAATACGACCTTTATAATTCAAGTTAAAAATGGGATCTAAACACAAAATCTCAAGTTCATTGATGCTATCTTAAGTAGTACGTACACTGACTCTTTGTAATGAGTCAAACAGGACTCGAAAGTTGAAACATATACATAAGAATCAATGAAAAACAAGACTTAATAAGGCGAGAAGCAAACAAATAGTTTTCAGTATATAATTGAACAGAGAAAGTGTACTAAGGGCCATAACCAAAGCAAACAAACTTAGTTATAGCATCTAACAATCCAGCTAAGATAAAGTGCTACACAGCTAAGATGAAACGTTGTTTGATAAGGCCCTGCTGAATAGAGTACATTTTAGTTGCAACATTAGTTTGAACTTTGAAGTTAACAATCCAGGACTTTATAGTCAGACACATTTCTCCACATTTAAAAATATTAGTTTTGGGAAGTCATTCTCATTTGATGGTTGCAGGACATTCACATGGTACTGACCAGGCACACAACACAAAGACGACTAATTTTTTCCGTAAAGGTTAGTACTTACAAATGCTTTTGATGACAGGAATGCTGCTCTCTAGTGCTTCCGCGCTTCAGCTTCCAATTTCTTCTCCACCTTGCACACGGTAGTCCAATTCCTACATTCCAAGTTACCGTCTTTTGTTAGAAGTAGCATAAGTTCTCAGATCCATTTCATAATCCACCTGCTGGAAGATCACCAGACATCCGGCCTCATCTTCAGAAATCCAATTCGGTTGCATACAGCTATCCCATTTGTTGCTTTGAGCAAAATCAATAAAATTCATCTCCTTATTCCACATCCAGCCTCAGGGTGTTTGATCATTGATTGGATTTAAAGTCTTATTCTTATGGATCCAAATCAGTAACCCCGTTTATTCCTGAATCTTGCAAAGTGGTTTATCAGATCTAGTGAGGGCTTTAGTGTTGCTGATTTCATAGTGAACATCCAAACCAACATCAGAAATTTCTAGTATTTGCAGATCTTCTAGCCGCAAGAGGTTTCATAGGAGAATTCATCCATAATGTCATCAGCATTGCAAGAACTTTCTTTAAGCTTTTTCATCTGAACTATGATCTCATAACGTCACTTGGTTTTTCTCAGAGTCGCTATTTTAGGAAGAATCATCTTTGAAGTATTTTGAAGCTACATTCTTCTAAGTTGTGATGCATCTCTGCACCAAATAAAAATCATGATATAACATATGCTCATGGAACAATTTCATGATATAAATAGTTTTCATGATATAGTTGACCCAAAAAAGAGCTCAATCAGGGCAGCAATAAAAATATACTACACAACCAGCATGCAACTAGTATTTTCCATGCCAGATCTCAGCATTAGGAACCATAAGAATTAACAAGAATTAGATCATTAAAATTAAAAATTCAATTTGAAACTGATTTGAGTACTTGTTTATCCTTACTCTTCAGATGCATCTGTAGGTGTTGGTTGCTATTTAACACTGTGTGCTCTATCATCTACCAGAACAGGAACTACACCTTAACTTATGATGCACCAAACTATAGTTACCTGGAATTGACAAATAAAAACCCCATTTCCGATTCCCCTCATACCGAATAGTATCCAAATCAACCATTTTCAGTTTTTCAAATTCCATTTATAACCCATTATTCAATTGGTGATGGTGGTGGTGGTACCGAAAGGAAATAGTGGTGGTGGTGAAATTGAAGATGAAAACAGCGGCGCTGTGTAGTGAGAAAACTGAAGAGAAGGTTGGGTCTTCTTTTAGGTTTTCAAGATGGTTATAATTACCGAACTAACCTTGGGGGTTGGGATGTGTGTGGCGCGCCGGACCACGATTTTGTATCCTCGATACCACCCAAGAATTAGTGAAAAGGCGAGAATCAATTTTCTAGTTGCACTTTTACTTCTAGTTAGAAAGCCGGCTCTAAGACATTGCATCATTGCTATGGGGTACAAAATAAAAAAATGTACTCATTGTTAGATCCACCGGATTGGTTACTCCTTGTAGAATTTTGTATCCTATGCGACAATATTACATGGAAGTTAGGGATCTTTTTATATCGTGGCATTTTTTAGGGCCATCCAAAAGGAATTTGGGCCAACAATAAGACAAAATAGGGTCACCCAAACTTAAATTGAAGCTAGCCCTTATCTTGCGTATTTCGTAATGGCAAAATTAACCTTTCACAATCGGTAGTAAGTGTGTTTCTTTAACCTCCGAATATACTCAGTTTTCGAATTTTGGTACTACCATAATTGCCAAAATTCTAAAATTTTCGAACTTTGGTACTACCATAATCGGTAGTAAAGTGTGTTACTTTAACCTCCAAATATAATAGATTTTCGATTTTTGGTACTACCATAATCGGTAGTAAATTTAACTTCCGAATGTATATCGGCCCCAAAATGAGATTTTGACAAAATTCTAAAATTTTCGAACTTTGGTACTAACATAATCGGTTGTGAAGTGTGTTACTTTAACCTCAGAATATACTCAATTTTCAAATTCTAGTTTACCATAATCGGTAGTAAATTTAACTTCCGAATGTATATTGGCCCCAAAATGTGATTTTGCCAAAATCATAAAATTTTCGAATTTTGGTAATACCATAATCGGTAGTAAAGTGTGTTACTTTAACTTCCGAATATACTCAATTTTCGAATTTTAGCACTACCATAATAGGTAAAAAATTAACTTCCGAATGTATATTGGCCCCAAAATGCGATTTTGCCAAAATCCTAAAATTTTCGAACTTTGGTACTACCATAATCGATAGTAAAGTGTGTTACTTTAACTTCCGAATATACTCAATTTTCGAACTTTAGTACTACCATAATCGATAGTAAAGTCTGGCATTTGAAACCAGATCTGCTTATTGATGTGCCTTTTCCTTGCTTCCTTAGGTATACCCAAAATTTTTTCAAATGACATTAAAATCTTCATTGCTTCTAATATGATTGCTTGATTTCTCCAACAGATGTTACTTGGTTTGTTTTGGGCATAAAGGATAAGTCTCTGACAGTCACCTTCAACACAGAAATTTTGGAGATCCAAACTCTTTGCCCATTTAGCCACTTCTAGCAAGCTCAGAGCCTCTGCTTCTTCTGCAGTGGAGGCATTGAAGGTCCCAGCTGAAGCTTGAATGGCTGCACCTGTATCAGAACGGAAAATTAAACCAAAACCCGGAGGAGCAAGAAAAATCTACCCAAAAATTTTCAACCATGTTTTCTTTTAAAGGTGACCAAAAATTCAAATGTCTCTGTACTTCTAAGGCCAATTGAAGACTAGTGGTTGAGCACTAATCAACTTCCCAGGTCGATTTAAGCTTTTGATAAAAATCAACAAGACAAAAAGAGTTATTAGGCTAAGTCATATGGGCTAGATATTTAGCTGCTAGATTGGCCATCCACGTCAGATAGGGCAACCTCCTAACCCCTATGGTATGGCCAATTTAGCAGCGAAACGCCTAACAATTCGGCGCTGGGCGCTGAACAGTTATGCGCTAAAACCAAGCGCCGAATGGAACAGCGCTTTTAGGATGCGTTTTGGGTTACCGGGAAAAGTGAATGCTTCACTCATTCTTTATGTAGAATACGAAATTGACACTTTAGCTGCCGCATGTAGGATGAAGCATGGTCAATTGTGCGCACAATCACATTTGAATCTTACCTACCTATTCTTTACGCACATCCCAACGAATAAAATATGCAAACATAGCCTACATAAGCCATGCAATAGCTCTCAAATTTCAAAGTGGGGTACGTACTTCTTTGAAATTCATAGCACTGTGTAAACAGTAGTTGAACGTTGTCACATGATAAAATAGTCAGCGCTGAACCATTCAACGTTTATGCCCCGGAATATTAAGCCCACCCAATGGTTGACGTTGGGACCACTTTTTAGCGCGAATGATTCAAATACGTTTCAATCTCGCCGATAGTTGAATTTGCGAGCACTTGTTAGGAGAGAGAACTATCAACTATCAGTGTTAATTTTTTTCCCACACTTTTTTCATGATTTGCAACACTTGTTGGCCAATCTAGCAGTTCAAACTAGCCCATAGGGGTTAGCCTTACGGAGGAGGGAAATAAAATAAAACGTCTAACTGATTTGATACAGAACCTTTTCTATCTTAAAACACCAGAAATCAGAAAATCAAAATTAAAGGTGAGATGCGCCTCGTTTACCTAATGGAACAGCTGATGGAACCACTACACGCCATTTCAGGGATGTTTCATAAACATCCAATTTCCGATTCCACTCATACTTAATAATATTTAACCTCCCTGTCCTTCCATGGTATATGATATACAAAACCCATATTCCATTCATAACCGATTGGTCACCGTGGTGATGGTACTGAAGATAAGAGTGGTAGTGTTGATAATGAAGAAGAAGATGGTTAACGGAGGATTCTAGCTATGCGCCGCCGTATCTGGTGTTTGGTGTGGTTTTTTATGAATGAGATGAGATAATCTAACTGAACCCTAGCACTTTATATCAACACTAAATGGCCCATGAGATGGAGGCACTGAATCATCCCACTGCTGGTGGTCTTGGTGGCCCGTTATTCTAATTTATATGACTAATTGCCAGCATCATAGCTATCCAAATTATGATCCTATCCAGATTAATTAGTTATTGTCCGAGTAATGAAGGATGTAATAACCAGGCAAAAGAAAATTCATAACATACTAACCAATTCATTATCACCTTCTGAAGTTGTTTCAACTGCCAATGGCATTCCGGTATACAAATCATCTAAGGGACATCGGCGACACTAGTCTCGGAAATGAAATATAACTGCAGTGAAACTTCCCCATGTCATTCAAGATATTAAACTCACTTTATCGACAACAAAAACTGCAACAGTTGCAGGAATTAACCTGCAGAATCAATCCGTAAGAATGCACTTGGAATTGTTGGTTGTTCAGTTTTCCCACAAAGTTGTTTATAGTAATTATATTAGATGTACGAAAGTTAAATTTGATCATTACAGGCCGGTTAACCGGCATATGCTTTCAAGTTGAATCAAAATTTGTACATTCTTCAACAGAATCGTTAAACAAAAGCTGATCCAAAAAGAAAGACATTGGCTTCTGACACAGTTTCTGTGTTTAATTTCAAGTGTCGTTGTAGCTTTAACGAAAATGTCGATGGGATTGTTGAAGATATGACCTCGATACCAAATGTTGATGATATAGACCATGATATCCTCCTAATCGGAACCTGGTACTCTTATATCAATCACCTATTGAAGAAAACAGAACAGACAAATTCTCTCAGTGGCTGTCTGATGTTAATCGGGGGACGTACTCTAGCAAATTTGCTCCAGATACGGGATTCTTGGATTGAAATTTTTCTGTGACTACCTGCATACGCAACCAAACTTTGAATGAATTTCTGTCTAAATAATTGACTGGTAATCCATGTAACTAAGCCCAAAATTCCACTTTATCAAAAACGTATTCATGTGGTACTTTATTAGGAACACATCTTTCCAAAGCCAACAAATCATCTCTTGAAACCCATGGCAATGATTCCATGATGAATTCTGAATTAGAATGTGACTCAAACTTAATCAGATATGTTTCTGATGTAAATTCTGATACATAGAATTTCTAATTAAATGATCTCCACAACTTGGCCAATAATTCTCCGACAGTAGAAATTTGAAAGGTTCTAGGGGAAAGGATCAGAAGAACCAGACAGTTTTGATAGTTGTTTGATATGTTCGGAAGTGGTGAATCAATACAAATATTTTTGTTTGGAGTTTCAATTTAGTAACTTATTTATCCACTATCGGTATCTTTGCTCGTTTATCAATCACCTATTGAAGAAAACAGAATAGACAAATTAATGAACACAATATTCACAGCAGATAAAATTAAAATGAAAATAAGACTTACAATTGAGAGGAGAAATCATTATGTTGAATCAATTGGTGTGTGGGTATGTTAGTGAAAGAGGTTTTCCTAAAGGACATGTTATCATGTTTGTTTCTAAACCTGGATTTTGAAAGACAAATACTTGAAACCCAAAAAGCTTAGATGCCTTAGTAATTGAGTTGTTGCAGGGCATTCACATAGTACTTACTGGCTAGATGCACAACCACTTATTACAGGGCTAATTTTAAAGAGAGTGAATTTGTTAATACTTACAAATCCTTTTGATGGCAGGAATGTAGCTCTGTAATAATGCTGCGCTTTAGTTTCCATTTTCTTTGGTCCAACTCTCTTGGCGGTTTGATTGATTGGTTACCCACGCCGGATCTGTGCATTAGGAACAAGAGGAATTAATTAAAATTAGATCATTAAAAATTAAATTTGAAACTAATTTTCGTACTTTTTTATACCTACTCTTCTGATGCTTCTGTAGATGTTAGTGCTCAATACTCTGTACGCTGTTATGCACCAGAACAGGAAGCGTTTGAAGCACGGCCTTATATTTCTGTGAAAAACACATATAAAAACCATAATTTTTCAAGTAGAATGAAATTTGTACATTACTCAACAGAAAAGAAACAAAAACTTCTTCGATTCAAGTAATGCAACTATATTTGCTTCCAACTCAGAGAGGGTATGTAGGCTTCTGTAGTTTTTTTATGAATGGAATTCTCAAATATTCTCATTGATTGTTAGAGAAGAAGGCAAGGCCTTATATACAAAGTTTACAAGAGATGTCGACATACATTGTAAGGAAGGATGTCGACATTCAGCCTAAGGTAAGTAAGAAAATATTGCAAAGTAAATACAAAAATATTGCAAAGTAAATACACATATCTTACAAATATCCCAATACCCCCCCCTCAAGTTGGAGCATGAAGTTTGGAAATGCCCACTTGGCAAGAAGAGATTGAAAATGTTGTGACCCGAGCTTTGGTAAGAATATCGACAAGTTGAATAGTAGTATGAACGTGCGCGGGAGCAATAGTACCTTTGAGAATCTCATCTCGTACGAAATGACAATCTATTTCAATGTGTTTCGTACGTTCATGAAAGACCGGATTGTTTGCAATACTAGTTTCTCACCCGTGCGATGCAGGTCTGTT